>JAVHZT010000194.1:0-100000 GCA_035079005.1 Fraxinus americana | reverse complement strand
TAACTGGATCTGGAACCCATGGTGCATTTTTGCAAAATCGCACAAAATTCCCTTGGTACATTTTTGCTGTTTCCTTTTCTCCGGCTAGTTATAAATTTGAGGATTTGCGGGCTATTTAGCAAAAAATGAACTTGAATTTGTACCGGTAGTGAGTGATAAAAATGATGAAGGAGAAGAAGTAATGGGAAAAAAGTGAGCTTGAATTTGGGACTACCATCTTTTGCAGATTCAGAAATTGGGGAAGAAGGAGCCAAGCTGGTGGCTTCAGACTCAGTTTTTCATGTATTTTCAGTGTGAAAATTTGCTCCTGAAATTTGGATTCTATCAGTTTCGACACTGAGGAAAAGGACTTGGGTTTGTGAGAGGTTGGGGTTTCTCAAATGTTTGGCCAAGCTTATATTTTGTGTTGGCTATGGCAGGCGGCCGACGCAGCGATAGCGGCGGGGTATGGGCGATTGGTTAATTTGGTCGGGTTTAGGTGGAGGGGTAGGGCGTGGAGTGGGAAGCCGACGTAAAATGTTACCTCCATGAGAGGTAAAAAGTCAGTTCAGATCTTCTTATTGAAGCGAAATTTGAATTATGATTCACCAAGAAGTAAAAGAAGATGAAAAGTGATTTTATAGATACCCATTTTACACCACGATTTGAAATGTTCTAAGTTTACACAGATGATCGATCTACAAACCATAATCACTCCGAATAAAGTAAAGACGAGGATCAATCGTTAAAAATTAAAACAAAGTTACAAACTTACACAAAAGCCTTTCAACAAAAAGCAGCCAGACAGGCTTTTCAGATTGCAGAAATTGATGATACCCTGCAATTTCACTTTCTGTTGAGAAGAACAAGATTTTTACTAATATCTGCGTCGATTAATTATATCACAGACAAGAAATTCAGCTATCATTACATTGAAAAATATAAGAAATAGTATGAATTACTAATATACATTTGGAGTTTTGATCCATCTTTGCCATCAGAATGAGGGGACTATATGGTATCTTTCATCAGTGATGAAAACTGTTGGAATTAATTGATTTGGGTGTTTATTTGGGTCATTAAATATGTTATTTAATGATGTGGGCCGTTGTAATTAATTTGGGTGAATTGGAAAAGTCTCCAATATAGGCCCATATGTTATAAGCCCATTTAAGTGTCTTATATATGGTAAGGAATCCCACATCGAAAGTTTACAAGAAATTAAACTTGTTTATATAGTGGGATATGTGTATAAGTTATAATTTAATAAGTGACCTACAACTTGACTAACTATTAGCTAGCCAAAGGCTAGCTAACTAGTCACCACGAGAGTGGTGCTTCGCACCACTCACGCCACGCCACGCCCCGCCCCGGTCCCGGTCCGGGCCCGCGCACGTCGCAAAGTACGCATTGGGCGCTTTAGAGGCGCACTTTGCACTTCGCACGTACGCATCGTCGCGAGGAGCTGAGGAGCCTTATAGTTTTCAGAAATGGAATCATGGTTCGATGACATGGCGATGAGTTGGCATCCTAGGTGGAACACACGCAACAGGTCACGTCACTTCGTCCTGCATGGCGGTTGGTCCTGTTGGACGTACGCGTGGCAACTGCATGGCTGGTGACTGTTCAGAATTGGTGAATAGGCATGATGAATGGACACTACATTTCGTGGTTTAATCTGGTCCGTCAGATTATGAAAGAGTGCGATCCAATGGCTAAAACAGATCAGATCAAGTGGTGCACCAATTCATGAAATGTTACACACCCTTTCAAGGAGACACTTCAATCTCTATAAATAGAGACCTCCAAATTCGTTTTTTGGACACAAAAATCAATTAATATATTCTTGATTTCTAAATTCTTCTCGCTCCATATTCTGCTAAAATTCCTTCGATATTTTCGTGATTATTTCGTTCGAGTACGATCATTATTTGGTTCGACCGTCAAGGTAGGTATTGTGCAATATCGACTTTGGGAAAAACGTTGTATCTTGGGAGACAGACGTCCATAATCCTGTTTGCACGTTGTTGGGGGGCGAAATCTGTCTTAAGGAGATTTGCTTTGGCATACCTCGCTTCGTCTTCTTCTTTTTTCCGTTTTTCCTGTTTTTTTATTTGTTCTTTCGATTGGGATAGTCGAATTTTCGACAACAATCTTAAGACAGAACTTCATTTCTCTTATTGATTATTTTCTGTAATTGTTGTTTTACAGAAAATGGCTAGTACTAGTGGAAATAATACTAGTGATGTGATTGCGCCAAATTCTGGTCCCAATCAATTTGTCATGCCACCGGCTTCACAATATGAGAAACCGGAAAAATTCAATGGTACGGATTTCAAGCGTTGGCAACAGAAGATGTTATTCTATTTGACAACGTTGAACTTGGTAAAGTTTCTGCGTGAAGAATGTCCCGCACAAACATCGGAGAATGCTACTGATAAAAATACTCAGTTAGCCATTGAAGCATGGAAACATGCAGATTTCTTATGCCGTAATTACATTCTCAATGGATTGGATAACACCTTATATGGTGTGTATTGTGACTACAAAACGGCTAAAGAACTATGGGAGTCTCTTGACAAAAAATACAAGACGGAAGATCTTTGGAACGAAGAAATTCTTTGTCGGCAAATTTACGGATTTCAAGATGACTGATTCAAAGACGATGAATGAGTCGAGGTTCAAGAGATGCAAGTTCTACTTCATGATATTGAAGCTGAAGGTATGACTTTGAGTGAATCTTTCCAAATTGCTGCTATGATCGAGAAACTACCTCCACTATGGAAAGATTTCAAAAACTATCTCAAGCATAAACGCAAAGAGATGACGATGGAGGATTTAATTGTTCGACTTCGTATTGAAGAAGACAACCGTCTTTGCGGAAAAGAAGAATAATGTGCACAACATGGAAGCAAAGGCTAACATTGTGGAAGACTCGGGTCTAAGAACAAGAAAAGGAAGCGTTACGGCTCATCTATGGACAAAGCAAAAGTCATCAATGCAAAACGGTTCAAAGGAAAGCTGTTATATTTGCGGGAAGCCGGGACATCGGGCTAAAGACTGTCGAAGCAAAAAGAAGGATACACCAAGAAGAAGAACGACCTCAAGCCAATATAACCGAAGTGGATTATATCTCTGAGATGTTGGAGACATCAACCTATCTCCGTTGTTTACGAAGTTAATTTGGTATCTAATGCCAAAGATTGATGGTTAGACACGGGAGCCACTCGTCACGTGCATGCGATAAGGGTCTATTTTACGAATATAAGACCCTGAATGATAATGAGTGCCTTTACATGGGCAATTCTACAACTTCCAAAATTGAAGGGATTGGAAAGGTTATTTTGAAATTCACATCGGGAAAGGAATTGACGCTGAATGAAGTTGTACATGTCTCAGAAATCAGAAAGAATTTGATTTCAGGAGCTATTCTTAGTAAGAAGGGGTTTAAAATTGTGTTTGAATCTGATAGATTTGTACTTACTAAGGCAGGCATGTATGTTGGGAAGGGTTATTTACTTGATGGTCTATTTAAGGCCAATGCTGTTGTAGTGGACAAAAAATCCACATATTTGTATCCACAAGTTATTAATAAAACTAATAATTCTGTTTACTTGCTTGACTCTTCAAATTTATGGCATAGCCGATTAGGACATGTAAATCGTGCTTCTTTACGAAAGCTTGTAGGTTTAGGTCTTATACCTAAACTTGAATCCGAAGACAAACATAAATGTGAAATTTGTGTTGAAGCAAAATTTGTTAAAAAACCTTTTAACTCAATTGAAAGGAGTAGTGAACCGTTATGTTTAATACATAGCGACATTTGTGATCTAAAATTTGTTCAAACTCGAGGTGGTAAAAAATATTTTATCACGTTTATTGATGATCACAGTAGGTATTGCCATGTTTATTTATTAAGTAGCAAAGATGAGGCGTTGAATGCATTTGTTACTTATAAAAATGAAGTTGAAAATCAACTTGGAAAAACAATTAAGGTATTAAGATCCGATAGAGGTGGTGAATATGATTCATCTATGTTTAATGAATTATGTGCTAAGTTTGGTATTATTCACCAAACAACAGCCCCTTATACTCCACAGCAAAATGGGATTGCTGAGAGAAAAAATAGAACTTTAAAAGACATGGTTAATGCTATGCTTATAAGTTCTGGATTACCACAAAATTTGTGGGGGGAAGCAATGCTAATCGCTAACTTTATTACGAATAGAGTTCCCCACAAGAAAACCGGTTCGATACCTTATGACATTTGGAAAGGTAGAATGCCTTCCTACAAATACTTAAAAGTGTGGGGGTGTCTAGCAAAAGTGGCTATTCCACCTCCTAAAAGGATTAAGTTAGGTCCTAAAACTATTGATTGCATTTTTATCGGATATGCAATAAATAGTAGTGCGTACAGATTTCTTGTGCATAAATCTGATATAAGTGACATTCATGTCAATACGATTATAGAATCTAGAGATGCTGAATTCTTTGAAAATGTGTTCCCTAATAAAAGAAATATTGTTACGAATACTCAAAAGAGAACACGAGATAGTGCTTTGGAAAATAATATAGAACCTGAACCAAGAAGGAGTAAAAGAGCAAAAGTTGCTAAATCCTTTGGTCCAGATTTTATATCTTTCATGATTGAGAAAGAGCCTCAAACATTTAAAGAGGCCATGACTAGTCCAGAATCTGTATTTTGGAAGGAAGCTATAAATAGTGAAATTGAATCCATTATGAGTAATAATACTTGGCAATTGGTTGATCTTCCTAAGGGAACTAAACCAATAGGGTGCAAATGGATCTTCAAAAGAAAATTAAGACCTGACGGTTCAATAGATAAATACAAGGCTCGACTGGTTGCAAAAGGATATCGTCAGAAAGAAGGGATTGATTTCTTTGACACATATTCTCCAGTAACTAGAATTACTTCTATTCGAGTTTTAATTGCTATAGCGACCTTGTATAATTTACAAATACACCAAATGGATGTTAAGTCTGCGTTCTTAAATGGTGATTTAAACGAAGAAATATATATGGAACAACCAGAAGGTTTCATAGTAAAAGGACAAGAGAACAAAGTATGCAAACTTGTTAAGTCCTTATACGGGTTGAAGCAAGCTCCTAAACAATGGCACGAAAAGTTTGACAGTACCATGATTAGGAATGGATTCATAATAAATGGATGTGACAAATGCGTATATTCGAAAAAATTCGAAAAGGCATACGTACTTGTCTGTTTATATGTTGATGACATGCTTATATTAGGGACTAATATAGAAGTCATCAATAGAACAAAGAATATGCTTACCAATAACTTTGACATGAAAGATATGGGTGAAGCAGACGTGATTCTAGGAATGAAGATATCTAGAACATCAAATGGAATATTCTTGTCTCAAACTCATTATGTTGACAAAATAATTGAGAGGTTTAAGACTCATAATATTAAAGAAACGAGTAACCCATTTCTTCCTCATGTAGTTCTTCACAAGAATAGTGGAAATGGGAAACAACAATTAGAATATTCTCAAATTATTGGTAGTGTAATGTACTTAATGAATTGTACAAGACCTGATATAGCTTACTCGGTAAGTAAGCTCAGTCGTTATACAAGTAACCCAAGTAATCAACATTGGGATGCATTACTTAGAGTTTTGGGATACTTGAAACGGACCAGAGAGTATTCATTATGTTATAAAAAATATCCTCCGAATTGAAGGATATAGTGATGCCAATTGGATATCAGATACAGACGAGTCTAAGTCTACCAGTAGCTATGTATTTACTCTTGGTGGTGGCGCCATATCGTGGAAATCTTCTAAGCAAACGTGTATAGCTCGATCTACTATGGAATCTGAGTTTATTGCTTTAGATAAAGCAGGAGAAGAAGCAGAATGGTTAAGACATTTCGTAGAAGATATTCCTATATGGCCAAAGCTTTGTCCGAAGCTATTTGTATTCATTGCGATAACCAGGCAACAATAGCCAGGGCCGAAAATTTTGTGTATAACGGTAAGTCAAGACACATCCGTCGTAGACATAATACCGTTCGTCAATTGCTCTCAAATGGAACAATATCAATTGATTTTGTTAAGTCAAAAGAAAACCTAGCGGATCCGTTTACTAAAGGGTTATCTAGAGAGCGTATAGATCGCATCGAGGGAAATGAGTTTAAAGCCTAAAACCCAATAAGTCATCTTAGTGGAAACCTAACCTAGCAATTGGAGATCCCATGGACTAGGTTCAATAGGAAAACTAATTATGAATGACTCGATAAGAAGCACTTAGGAGTTTAACTCCTTCCCATTTCCATGATGCAAAAAGTGCTGACTATGAAGTTGATTAAGGATAAGCTTTTGCTTTTAATGATGACTATAAAGGTATTCTTTGTAGAACATCACCTATGTAAGTGCGAACTTGGCCGGTTCTTTGAGAATTTACTTAGGCGAATTCTCTAAAGCACTCGCAGAACCCAAGTAGTTCAGGGCCGAAATAATGAACACAATAGAGAACCAAGTTTGATATGAGAGATAATGTGTTTGGTCTATTGTCTGAGCTTGCAATAACGGCTGATAGTTCAAAACGTTGCGTTCACTGATTAGCCAAGTGAGTTCGATAGATTCTTACTAAAGAAGGTTCAAAGCGAAAGCTACCTATCTTGATGCGTTATCTTTCAAATAGTACTCTTCTTTTATCTTCCTTGATTTGAGTCGACTTCTTCCATTCATGTGGGGGATTGTTGGAATTAATTGATTTGGGTGTTTATTTGGGTCATTAAATATGTTATTTAATGATGTGGGCCGTTGTAATTAATTTGGGTGAATTGGAAAAGTCTCCAATATAGGTCCATATGTTATAAGCCCATTTAAGTGTCTTATATATGGTAAGGAATCCCACATCGAAAGTTTACAAGAAATTAAACTTGTTTATATAGTGGGATATGTGTATAAGTTATAATTTAATAAGTGACCTACAACTTGACTAACTATTAGCTAGCCAAAGGCTAGCTAACTAGTCACCACGAGAGTGGTGCTTCGCACCACTCACGCCACGCCACGCCCCGGTCCCGGTCCGGGCCCGCGCACGTCGCAAAGTACGCATTGGGCGCTTTAGAGGCGCACTTTGCACTTCGCACGTACGCATCGTCGCGAGGAGCTGAGGAGCCTTATAGTTTTCAGAAATGGAATCATGGTTCGATGACATGGCGATGAGAGGCTCGATGAGTTGGCATCCTAGGTGGCACACACGCAACAGGTCACGTCACTTCGTCCTGCATGGCGGTTGGTCCTGTTGGACGTACGCGTGGCAACTGCATGGCTGGTGACTGTTCAGAATTGGTGAATAGACATGATGAATGGACACTACATTTCGTGGTTTAATCTGGTCCGTCAGATTATGAAAGAGTGCGATCCAATGGCTAAAACAGATCAGATCAAGTGGTGCACCAATTCATGAAATGTTACACACCCTTTCAAGGAGACACTTCAATCTCTATAAATAGAGACCTCCAAATTCGTTTTTTGGACACAAAAATCAATTAATATATTCTTGATTTCTAAATTCTTCTCGCTCCATATTCTGCTAAAATTCCTTCGATATTTTCGTGATTATTTCGTTCGAGTACGATCATTATTTGGTTCGACCGTCAAGGTAGGTATTGTGCAATATCGACTTTGGGAAAAGCGTTGTATCTTGGGAGACAGACGTCCATAATCCTGTTTGCACGTTGTTGGGGGGCGAAATCTGTCTTAAGGAGATTTGCTTTGGCATACCTCGCTTCGTCTTCTTTTTTTTTTTCCGTTTTTCCTGTTTTTTTATTTGTTCTTTCGATTGGGATAGTCGAATTTTCGACAACAGAAAACTTGATCAATATCAGATTCAACTGGTTCTGTTCTTTTCACAAAACGGCCTTTGATTCTTGGCCTTGTTTCCGCATACGCCTTTCGGGATGCATATCTTATAGTTTTCTCAAATTTTCTGTTCTTTCTCTTCTCTCTGTACCTCAAAACTCTTGTTTCCCTGTTCAATCCAACAATCTGGGAACCTTGATTTCCACTCAGATCGACGCCGAAAGGGTACGATGATTCTGAAAAAGAGCTCCCTTCGGTGACAATCCCGACATCCATTGAAGATGATGAAACCTGAAATTTTGCAAAAAATTAAGAAAATTGTGTACATAATATTTATATGTGAAGAAGAAGAAGGTGATTATGGTATTTACACTTTGGCTAAAAGATGGGGTAGTGTAGCTGTTGTTGTAAGAACTAATGTTGGATCTCGTGAAATCAATTTCGAATCGATTTTCTGATGAATGATCAGTCAATTTTGTTGGGACAGGAGATTCCATGGTCTGTACTGGAACAACACTGTCAGGTTGTTGAGATGAAATTGGATTGTAAAAGTCCAGTAATTGATCATCGGAAAACAAGAATTCCATGGATTTCATGTCCGTTGTATCCGTATCAAGTCTCGATGTAGTAATTGGGTTTTGAGAAATCCAACGATCAGTAACAAAGCTGTCCTGTGTGTTGAAATTTTTTTTGTCATGTTGAACATTCGAGGTTGTGTACAAGATGTTACTAGTCAAGTCAGGCACCAAGAGGGATGCGGCAGTGGACTTAACCAAGGACTCAGCATCGTTGTAAAAGGGCATGACTGGGACCCGCAAGTGGCGACTGGCAAGGGGGTTCGCGGAATGGATGTAACAATCACAGGCGACGCAGAGAACGGCAGCATCCGCCTTGCACGTGACACTAGCCGGCCCTTGTTCGCACACCTCGCACATCCACACACGTTCGTGCCTCGATGTGGAAGATAAAGCCAAGGATTTGCTATTCACATCATGGACCTTGGAATCACATGCCATGCACATAAAAGCCGAGTCCGTCCTACAAAATAGCAGTGCCACCGCAGATTTGCAGTAGTCACAATGCTTCGCCGCCACATTCCACCCTGCCAGTGAACACTTGGCCCTGGCTACTCCTCCACCATCTTGTCCTAGTCCCATTTTCATACTTCAAAAGTATTTTGCTCACTCTCCCTCTCTCTAATAATGATGATTAGGCTTTTAACTAGTGGTGTGTGCAATGCCAATAACAGTTTGTATGTCTATCCGAGTCAGGAGAGAGAGGGGGGCAGGAAAATCTGGTTGCTGATAAATGTGGGAGTGATACGTGGATGAGGTTTTAGCCAAGTAAAAGGTTTGATGACACATAAGTAGCCATCGTGGTACATGTACATCATCTTTTACATTGTTTTTTACACCTTATCACATGACAACTCATCATTGTACATTTTAAAATTTTCACAGTATTTTTACCCAATTAATACTTCCAACGTTAACAATCATGTCAAGAAAAGAGTTTACAAGTGACATTTTCCATTAAGTAATTGAATAAATTTATTTGTACAATATTTTTTGACAACATTGTTGACAATGTTGTAGATGTCAAAAAAATATTGGCTGGATAAATAAATTATTTTTTAAACTATCCAATAACAACATGTCACGTGACTGTTGTCAATAATGTTGTTAAGAACATTGTACACAAAACATGATTGTAAGTAATTATCGTGTGGTTGTGCCAACGTAGGGTCCATAATGAATTTGACATACTGTTCGTTAAATTTTGATGTAAATGTACAAGTGGTAAAGCTAGCAGTATACTAGTTATATCACGGGGAATGGAACTTCTATTCACTTTTACCAAAACAGACCTACTTTTTTTATGCTTAATCCAATTTAATTTTTATTCCTCTTCAGTCTTGACCACAAAATTGAAATGAATTCGGCTCAATTCTTCACTAATATTGATGCGGAACGGTGAAAACAGAAAATCATAAATCAATTAAAAGAGAGAATAAATTAGATGGAATCTATGAAGATTGACGAAACTTTAAGCTTAAGCGTTGGATTTTCGCGAGCGAATACAATCTGAAAGCTCTTTTCGATTTTGCAAATTTTGTCCAATGATGGCCAATATTGTCAAAATTTCGGTTCATTTAGGGGTCAGTTTTAGCATTTTTCATAATTTTTGTAATTTTTTTTTAGTTTTATTCAAATTTGTCTACCAAATTCGAATTTCGATTTGATTAGAATTTGTTTTGACTTTTGAAAAACATGACATGAATTTGTAAACCCTATAGACATTTTTTTATAAATAATATTTCACCCATTATTTGGTGAATTTTAATTTCTCACATTCGTCCGAACGAAATTCGAGCAACAGCAGTTCGTATTCCTGTGTTACGAATAAGAACATTTTATTACTATTCATGTTTTTGTCACGCGTCAAATATCTTAACTGATACTATTAATGTAGTTATATCACTTCATAAAAAAACTTGAGTTTGAGTTTCACTATTTGTTAAAATGGATTGCATATAAGATTTTTTGAACGAAAAATGAAATTGTTGCATGTAAAAGGCATGGTAAAGATAAGAATTACTTGACCTTTTTGATGATGTGGTTACAAGTATTACATATTTACTTTTTTCTAATGTTGAAAATTAAATGTAAATAATATACATTTGAGTCATCTATACTCACTTAAGTTTTTAAATCAAATAGTCTAATGTGATACTCGAACAGAAAAATGTCTTTGAGCTGAAGTTTTTTTTCTTTTTTTTCGTGATTCTTCGATAAATTCAAGACCAAACGAATGTTATGGATCCATTCAAATTTGATATAAGAAAGCAAGTAGCTAATTCAAATAATTTGATTAATTGCAAGTTGTTATGATTTTGGTATTTTGACTTGTACGATTCATATTCTTGTGGTGTTAATATACAAAACAAACAGGCCGGAGACATTTCATGAATTTTAGCCGTGTCTGAAAATTAGATCATTGGCTAAATCGCATAATTGGATGGTTCTTGAATTAAATATTTGAACAATGTTTAGTTTAATAATAAGCTCGGATTTGAGGTTATATATGATTGAAGCACGTGGCCAGCAGCGGTGGAGCCAGCACCTGACGAGGTGGCATGGCCGGAATTTATAGTTGCTGCCGTGCAGGAGAAAAATGAAGTAACAAAATCGGCGCCACAAAGACAGGGAAGAAAGAGAAATGAGGGAGATGAGCTATTGGACCTTTTTTTCTTTTTTTTTTTTTTTTTTATAGATTCTAGGCTTTTCTTTAGTTGGGTCTTTTTTTTTTTAAATAATGGTCCATTAAGTGAATTCAATTGGGACAAATCAACTGGTGGGTGTCTTTCACCCATACTTTAGATATCATCTAAACTTGATATTTAACTAATTTCTACGAGTTTTAGAGTGTTTTGATGTTGTCATATATGTTGATTAAATTGAAGGAAATAAGTAAAATTGAAGAAGAGAATTTGGGAGTTAATTGAATGAAGAAAGAAGTCAAATGGATAAAATATAGGCAAAGTATGATTACATATCAATTTTCAACAGAAAAAAGTTATACTCCGAATTTTCAGTCTCATATTGAGACTCATTTTTGATATAGCTAACGTTCGAATTAGAAAATGATATCTGAAGAAACATTGTAGCCCTTTGAATTGTCTTTCCAAAGCATCTCGAATCGCCTCAATCGGATATCGAGAGAAAATTTTATGATAATAATAATGAAGTACGTGAAATTCTGAATTTTCAGCCGAAACTGGGCGCCGCAGCGCCACTGTTGCTGAAATTCAACAGCAATTGGACGCCGCAGCGCTGCTATGCGAGAAAAAGGGTTTTCGAGTTTTTTGGACTCTTTTCTTGGCCAACGACTCCAACCTTTCCAAGACTTCAAAAGACTATAAATACAATCCTTAAGACCTAATTTTTGGGAGAGAACGGTTCAAGAGCCAAGAAGGAATTTAACACAATTTTTCAAGAAGGCAAGGAAGAAAAATATCAAGAGATTAAAAAAATGACAAAGAAGAACAAGAGAAGAAATTGAAGATTTACATTCTAGTTTTTTGTTATCTTCTATATATATTTTTATATGAATTTTAGTATTTTCATAGATTACATCATGAGCTAAATTCATTATCTAGGGATTGATTGTAGTAAGAAATTTGAGAATATGGATTGGTTAATTTTAGTTATTTTTATTAGATTTTTCGCATGTGTTTATTTGTGTTATGATTTTAATACTTTTAATTAATTAACCACTAATTGAATGATTTGATGCTACTCAATTCGGCACTCAAGAGAGAGGAGTTTAGCATGATCATAAGAATAACACAACCTAAGAAATTATAGATTTCGAGAGAAAGTATAATTCATTTGAAGCAGGTTCTATTTAAGAACCACAAACTTGATAAATTCTATATTTTAATTCGGAATAAAGATATTAGAATTGAAATATAGGAATAATTTTTACAGTAAAATTACGTTAGTGTTCTTACTTATAAACTTGAAAAATTGATTAGAAATAATTATATAATTTGAAAATTATTTTTTAATAGTTAGGTGAAATCATAACCCTAGGCTTTCTCACTTGATTATTCTTCTAGCTTGCATTTATTTGTTGAATTCATCACCATATTATTTAAAAAATATTGATTCTAACATTCGTTTATCTATATAAAATAGAGGCTATATAATTATAGTACTTAGTAGAAATTTGAATTACAATCTCTGTGGGTTCGACACTCTAACTCCATTATTATTTTACAAAACTTGACAACATACACTTGCGGTATAAATCATGTTATAGAAAACGCGTGACAAGTTTTTGGCATCGTTGTCGGTGATTGTTTTATTTGTTTTTTTTACTAATATTATTACCAACTTTTGTTTTAATTTAAATTTTCTTTGATTTTGTTAATTTTGGCTACCTACCATAATCTCTTTGGTATTTTTTAGGTATTATTAAATAGTATATGCATGTTTCTAACAATGGTAAGAGAGCGGAACAACTGCAATAAGTAATCTCGACATGGATAAAAACTACGTGCTTGTAGAAGATATCTTTTGTCAGCTTTGCTATGAGATGCATTGTACTGAGCACTATTTACATACACGCACCGACTCTCGTACGCTAAAGCTTCTAAGGTTCATACAATATTTAAGATGTCGAAAACAAGCAATTGACAATTCTAATGAAGCCTATATATGCCTTTGAGAGATTATGTATCTGTCGATTGGGATGAGGATATCATACTTGTGCGAAATGGTTCTCCTTTGTTGAACGAGAGGGTAATTGCAAAGTACTATAATAAACTTGCCAAGTTGGAAGAGCACAACATATATATTGGAGATTGGAGTTACTGGAATGAATTCAAAGGTGAAAATACAATCCACTTGAAAGAGTTGAAAAGAAAGACTTCTCATTGCCAGTGAATCTAGAATGTTGATCGATCAGTCAATTCAAAGAAATTTCAAGGATCATAAATGAGCTTAAAATAAATGACAACTTGATCACAAATGAACTGAATGAAGAAGTAGAAATCAATGAAGATGAAAGCAATGTACATTTGTCTAAATTCATTGATTGTATAGAATTTGATTTTGTGCTTAAGTCCAATGAGGAAGTTGAATTCTACGTTGTCGAATTTGAATTGGATGGAATTGAAAAATCCTATTATATTGAAAGGGACAATGCCGAAGTTTGGAAAAAATAACGAAGAGTGAAGCAAAATTAAAAGAAGTAAAATGAGCAAAGCATCAAAAGTTTTTTTCAAAGTTCCATGATACAGATTGTCAACGTCAAGCTAATGACATTAAATGAGCGCTTCTTGGGAGGCAACCCAAGGCTTATTCCCCTTTATTTATTTTGTTTTCGAGTTAAATAATAGTTTAGTTTATTTAGGAATCATCATCCATATCCCGTGTTCTCCTAGGTTCTTGCGTAATTAAGTTGGTTATTAGATATTTGAGTTATGCAACCCTTGTTCCATTTATTTAATATCTAAAATTTAATTTTTCAGGAATATGACATCGCAAAACACTCAAACCAACATTGACAAGGAAAAAAAGGGGATAAATTTCAAGTTTGAGGAAGAAGTATGAAAAACATTCATCAAATCCAGCATCATAAGCACCAAAACGTCATAAGCAATGTAGATAATTCAGGGAAGTCATCCTCACTTTTCTTTAATTTTACACTGGAGACAATGTTCAATTTATGTTTGGGTTTGTATTATAAATTATCTAATTGCCTAGTATTTATTTTTTATTATTTTGTGTGATTCATGTGTATGTTTTAAAAAATAAAAAATAATAAAAAAATAACATTGTCGGCAATGATGTATATTATTCAGGACATGTGTTTGTTTTTGGATCATGGATATGTTATGTATTTTAATTAATTTTTTTTCTTATTAATGCGGAACGTGAGATATCTATGCACACGAATTGATTGTAGCATTGTACATGAATATGTTGAAATAGAGAACTTAGATATTAAATCCAAACAATCACTAAACATTATTAAATCTTTCAACCAAATCTAGGTTGTTTGGCCGGTTGAGCAGTTGTAAGGAAACTTGGAGATAAATGCGGATTCCATATATGTTAAAGTTTTATGGACTGTCTGAGGCCAATATGACGAAAATTGGGTAAAAACCTTAAGTTAGGGGTAAATTCTCGAGAATGAGTGTTTTATAAGGAGCATTGCACTAATCACTACATAAAAGTAGGAAAAAAAAAACTGCTATGAAGCTACCTTAAAAGATCCTTATGAGGACAACTTTAACAATCTCATTGTGAAACGTTCCTTCGTAGCCTTTATGATTCGGGTAAGTAAGCATGTAATGGTTTAAAATTGGATGCCCTAAAGTCATCTAACTTGGAAGTCATCGGCCCAAAACTTGTTACATGGCTCATTTAGAAAGGTTAATGAAGAGACGTCCGCACACAAATATATATATATATATATATATATATATATATATATATATATATATATATATATATATTCTTTAAATTTGAAAAAGAAGACGCACTACATGTCTTGATTAAATTTGTTAGTTTTTTGTGTGTGTGTGTGTGTATGTGTGTGTTAGGTTTTTTTTTTTTTTTTCCCATTAGTGTTTGCTCGAGGCTAGCAAAGTATTAAGTTTGAGGGTATTTGATGAGTGTATTTCACTCATACTTTAAACATCATCTAAATTTAATATTTAACTAATTTTACGAGTTTTAGAGCGTTTTAACGTGTGTTTTGATGTTGTGATATATGTTGATTAAATTGAAGGAAATAAACAAAAGTTGGTAAACTGGAAAAGAGAAATTGTAAGAGATTCAAAGTTCGGGGACTAATGTACAAATACTTAAATGTTGTGTCAGACCTCACAATGAAGATTCGAGAGTTCTAGGAGTTAATTGGACGAAGAAAGAAGTCAAATGGATGATATACAGGCAAAGTGTTATCACACATCAATTTCCAACCGAAAAAGTTATGCTCCGAATTTTTAGTCTCATATTGAGACTCATTTTTGATGCAGTAAACGTTCGAAATGGAAAATAATATCTAAATCACTGTTATATCTCTTTGGGTTATCTTTTCAAAGCATCTTGAATTGTTTCAATCGGATATTAGGAGAAAAAGTTATGATAAAAATAATGAAGGACGTGTAGTGCTGAATTTCTAGCCGAAACTAGGTGCCGAATTGCCACCGTTGCTGAATTTCAATAGTAACTGGGTGAAGCAACGCCACGATTGTGGCGTTGAAGCGCAGGATTTTTGAGTTTTTTTGGACTTTTTCTTAGCCCAACATGACTCCAATCCTTCCAAGACTTCAAACGACTATAAATACAACCCTTAAGACCAAATTTTAGGGGGAGAATGGTTCAAGAGGCAAGGGAGAATTCAATACAAATTTTCAAGAAGGCAAGGAGGAAAAATATCAAGAGATTCAAGAACAAGACAAAGAAGAACAAGAGAAGAAATTGAAGATTTACATCCTAATTTTTCTATTCTCTTCCTTATACCTTTTTATATGAATTTTAGTATTTTCATAGATTACATCATGAGCTATATTCATTATCTATGGTTGATTGTAGCCAAAACCTTGAGAATATGGATTGTTTAATTTTAGTTATTTCTATTATATTTTTTGCATGTGTTTATTTGTGTTATGATTTTAATACTTTCAATTAATTGAACACTAATTGAATGATTTGACGCTAATCAATTTCGGCACTCGAAAGAGGGGAGTTTAGGCGTGATTATAAGAATAACACAACCTACGAAATTATAGGTTTCGAGAGAAAGTATAATTCCTTTGAAGTATATTCCATTTAAGAACCATGAACTTGATAAATTCTATATTTTAATTCGAAATAAAGATATTGGAATAGAAATATAGGAATAATTTTTACTCGACACTCGAGAGAGGGAGTAAAAGTATGTTAAAGTTCTTGCTTATAAATTTTGAAAAATTGATTAGAAATAATTATATAATTGAGAATCATTTTTTATAGTTGGGTGAAATCATAACCCTAGGCTTTTTCACTTGATTGTTCTTCAAGCTTGTAATTATTTGTTGAATTTGTCACCATATTAGTTTAAAAATATTGATTATAACATTCATTCATCTATATAAAGTAGAGGTTATATAATTATAGTACATAGTAGAAATTTGAATTATAATCTCTATGGGTTCGACACTTTAACTCCATTATTATATTACAAAACTTGACACCATACACTTGCAATATAAATCACGTTGACTAGTTTTTGGCACCAAAGGAAAAAATTCAAACATAAGAAATTAAGTATCACTCATTTCAAAACTAATATACAAATTTAAAACTTCAAAAATAAGATGTTAATTAAATTTTATTTATGAAATAGTTAATTAAAAATATTTTTTATAAATTATATATATATATATATATATATATATATATATATATATATATATACAATTTGGTCACAATTATGAGATTAAGTGCTCATATTATTTTTGAATTTCGTGATTGATATATAATATTCGATATCTTTAATTCTAAAAGAGTACAGTCAAGCATTGACTTGATTCGCTCACCAAAATTAATATTGTGCTATATTAGTTTTGGAAGAAGCATTGTATTTTCGAAGACGTTCATTAAATCATGTTAGCACCAGTATAGGAGGCGAAATTCGTCTTAAAAAGATTTGAATTCACATACCTCGCTTTATTTCATCTGCTTCTAACTTCTGCATTTTCTACGTTTTGGTAAGTCATTACTCTATTTGTATTTGCATGTCATAAGTTTTTCTTAACGGAATATAATTAATGCACAAATTTATCAAACATCGTGAGTTTTTGGTTTAACTATCACAGGGTCCAAAATTGCAATTACTTTGAATAAATATAGAAAACAATCTATTAATAAATGTTGCTTAACCACTGTTTGATAGAAATTAAATCTAATTTTTATCAAAGTTAAAGTCAACAATTGATTTTAATTATCTATTTCATAGGATCCACAACTTTCAAACATATATTTCATCAATTTTTATTAAAATTTACTAAAAATATGATTTTAATATCCACTAAACAGATGCTTAGTATAAGTTAATTTGAAAATTTTAATTTAATATTTGAAATTGAACATAAATTTGTCCTCCAAATAATTGATGTATAATGTCATTATTGCTTAACATAAATTATGTGAGGATATTTAGTAGATCATTTATGATGCGTAACAACTAGAAGGGAAAATCATAAACTAGTTGGAAAAAAATGAGAAATAAGAAGGGTTTACGAAAATGCATGTAACTTTCAGTTTATGTGTGAGATTTTCTCTAGCGAGTATAATTCAAAATCATTTTTCAATTCTGTACAATTTTGACGGGTGATGATGGCCTTTGACCAACATTTCAAACTTTCAGGGTCAACCTCTATCTTTTAGGGGTTCGTTTTAACAATTTTTTTTTTTTAGTCAGTTTAAGGGTCATTTTTGCAGTTTTTATTTTTGTTTTTATGTAGACTTGTTGATGCAGGGGAAAATTATAGGAAAGACGAAAATTCATACAAAAAGAATTTCAACTAAAAGAAATCCAAGAAAACTTTATTTCATTCAAAAATGCGTTGCCTCAAAGAACTTACAACGTTTAAATAGTGAAAAACTTAAGAAAATTAGGAAAAATTACATAATAATGAGAAAATATTATTTTTTCCAAAAATGGAAAAAATTGAGATAATGACGGATCTTGATTCTCCTAATCACCAAGATCATCCCTCAATAAACAAAAATCAAATCTGATTTTATTTTACTAAGATATTGCCAAAACAAAAATTACCATAAACTGCAAAAATGCTTAATTGAAGGCCTAAGCGATAAATCTGCCCAAAATTCGACGTGTTTCAGGGCCAAAGGCCCTGAGTTGTGATAATTGGCCCATTTTCAATCTAATTAGACTAGCAATTCACCAAAACGAACAAACTCGAAATTAAATGGAATTATTATTTTGCCTTCATCATTCTCCTCGAGTTGAGAAAAATTCACCCTCGAATTTGATGGGGAAGAAATCTCATTATCATCAAAATTATCACCACGAAATGGAAGCTCGGCGGTAATACATCTGGAAGCTCTTTTTGGAAGTCCTCATGAAACTCCTCTAACAATGGCTGAACCCTATGAGTGACCTTCCCGCACTCTGTCAACTGACTTTTCCACCAGCACATATACTACCCCATATCCTTCCATATTTGTCTCGAACTTCACTCTGGTCAGTAATCTGGCCACATCCCCAACTGTTTTTACTGAGCCCGTATCTGGAAGCAACACACTTTTCTTTTCCCCAATAGTACACTTCGATTGGAAGAGATTAGTATGGAACCAGTCAATGTTATTTTCCAGGGAAGTTAGAAAACTCTGCCCCACCACCAATGCCTGACCCACATCACTAACCAAAAACTCTTTCTCCTCGAATAGATAACGTTAGTGGTACGGATTTTCAAAAACAGCGGAATAAGAATTGAGATCGGAGACCTCACGATTCTCCAAATCGCGCGCCGCTTGGCGCTGGGCAACTCTGTAACTTGCCTCTGAATATTATGATCATGGTGTTGGACTTCCTCAATCGGAACCTGTCCACGACGACCACGACCATGACCTCCAGGCGCATGTTGCAGCGACATAAGTGCGGCAACTTGCTGTGTTAGCAACTCCACTTGTTGACGCAGCCGTGTGATTTTATCATGTCTATGTACCTCCTCTACTAGGGCTTCACAAGCTTCTTGAATTCTCCTTGACGGCATGGTGAATGAACGATTTCGGCTCTGATACCAACTGATGTAGGGGAAGATTATAGGAAAGATAAAAATTTATACAAAAAGAATTTGAACGAAAAGAAATCCAAGAAAACTTTATTTCATTTAAAACTGCGTTGCCTTAAAGAACTTACAACGTTTAAATAGCAAAAAACTTAAGAAAATTAGGAAAAATTACATAATAATGAAAAAATATTATTTTTTCCAAAAACGAAAAAAATTGAGATAATGACGGTTCTTGATTCTCATAATCACCAGGATCATTCCCCAATAAACGAAAATCAAATTCGAGTTTATTTGACTAAGATATTACCAAAACAAAAATTATCATAAACGACAAAAAACGTTTAATTGAAGGCCTGAACGACGGAATCTGCGCAAAAAATCCGACGTGCTTCAGGGCCAAAGGCCCTAAGTTGTGATAATTGGCCCGTTTTCAATCTAATTAGATTCGTAATTCATCAAAAACGAACAAACTCAAAATTAAATAGAATTATTATTTTGTCTTCATCACTTGTCTACCTAATTAAGATTTTGAATTGATTCGATTATGTTTTGACCCTTTAAATATGAGTTAAGGGTTTGAAAACCCTATATTTGTTTTTTTATTAATATTAATTCAGTTTTTGTGTTATTTTGTGGATTCCAATATTTCTCGAGTCCATTCAAGTGAAATTCGTGTAACACCATTGAGTTATGGAAAAAAAAAAAAAACCTTTTATTATTACTTACATTTCCCAATTGCGTCAATTTATACATATAAATATACACTATTCAGCGTAACTGCAATTTAAAACCAAATCCCTGCTGAATAAGGCACTCCCCATGGAAGTGGTTCTGGAAATTTACATAAAATAAACGATTTTATACATCCCATCCAATTCATGTTGTTGATGATTAGTTATCAAAGTTGACTTCAATATACAAAGTTACAAAATTATTAAGATTTTCTGTATTATATTAATAATTATGATCTCTCTTATTACATAGCCTTGAATATAAAATTATCTATCAAGTTGACAAACTAATTCAAAGTATACTGCAATTTTCTTGTTTGTTTGAAACGCTATATTTAATAACGACGGTTATAATGAAACATATTATATAAAATTGACATCAATAACTAGTTCTAATATTAAGAATCTATTTTGAACATGTTTGCATAATTTTCTTGAAAAAACATGATTTGAAATGAAAGTCTGTCTTAGTAAACTTATTTAAATTATCTAGTAGTAGACAAAGTCATGGATCATAAGGGGTAGCAATTACATAAAGGGCTTCTTTTCTTGATGCAGTTATTCCAGAGTTCTCAGTCATATCTAAATTATCTGGATTGATTCCTTCTGGGAGTTTCCAGTCGAAGTTATAGAGAAGTTGAGCTAAAGGAAGCTCAACTCCAGCCAGGGGCGGATCCAGCACCCGGCGAGCCGGGGCGGCCGCCCGTGCTGGATCCGTCGAGAAAAAAGATTAAAGGAAGATTTTATATTAAACATATATAAATGTTAGTGCAAAAATGTAACAGGATAAGTTAGCAAGCTCAAATGGTTAAGAGCTTACCTTCCTTGCCAATTGATTGGGGTTCGATTCCTTTAGCCAGCACTCTTTCTTTTATTCTTTTAATGCTTTGACAAATAATAAATAAATAAAAATTGTACCAATTTGTAACCAATAAATGATGTTTTTCAGCATAAATACAACATAATAAGCAATGTGGCCCAAATGGTTGAGTGTTCACTCTTCATGTGAGATAAAGGAGGTTCGATTCCTTTCACTTTCACTCTATTTTTTTTTTTTATATGTTTTGACAAATAATAAAAGGGTGTTTCAATTCCAATCACCTTCTCTCTTCTTTTAATTTTTTTAACAAATTAAATTGAAAACCTAAACAATTATATATTATTAGTTTTCGTTTCCAAAATATCTTTTTTTAAAAATTTATTTACTCAAATTATTATTTCATAATATATACTTTTAGTATTAGATTTTATCAATTTATTTTGTAAAATTAAATTTGGACAATTTAAGTACTCTTTTTTTTAAGAGTTCGAAAAACATTAAGTCTAAAATAATCCTAATTCTAAAAATTATTGTTTTAAAATTTTTGCATAAACTTCGCTTAAACTCGAGTTTGTCTTTTCCATTTAATCATGTTTTAAGTATAAAATTCGTCTTGTTTTGTATAAATTCGTAAAAACTTAAAACTTGATCATCCGTATATGATTGACAAATGTATTTTTTTAAAATTATTTTGGGTTGTATTGAATTATATTTTCATTTATATATGACTTATACGTTTTAGTGCATTTATATATTGATTGAATTTTTTAAATATTATTTAATTAAATATTAATAAACAATCTTACTATTGCGGTGGTCAACGACCGCCCTAGCTGGATCAATATCTTGGATCCGCCACTGACTCCAGCTATGCCGAAAGTCATCCCTGGACACATTCTTCTTCCTGATCCAAACGGAAGATATTCAAAGTGATTTCCAGTGAAGTCTAAACCGTTTTTCTCAAATCGTTCTGGTTCAAAACTTTCAGGGTTAGTCCAATACTTAGGATCTCTGCTCATTTCCCAAGCGTTTACAAAGACTTTGGCATTGGCTGGTATAAAATATCCATTAACTTCACTATCTTTTGTACTAGATCTTGGGAGAAGGGGAACTGCTGTATGCATCCTCAATGTTTCTTTTATTACCATCTTTAGGTATTTTAACTTTTGAAGATCAGCGTCATCTATGATTTCACGTCCCTTAAAGATCTCTCGTACTTCAGTTTGTGCCTTCTCCATTACTCGTGGATTCCTTATAAGTTCGACCATAGCCCAATCAGTCGTCGATGATGATGTATCTGTTCCAGCTGAGAACATATCCTACATAATATCCACCAGTCTTGTTAATCAAAATATAACTAGGAATTAAAAGTACATACAGAAGAGCAAATTAATAGCAAAAAACTTACAGAAATAACAGCTTTAATGTTATCATAGTTAATAGGAATGTCAAGTTCCCCACTTTCCTTTACTCGTAGGAAAACATCAACTAAATCTTCATTGCCGAACTCTCCGTTTCCCCTTCTTGTCGACTCTGCTTGACCCAACCGTTCATTGTCCTTGCTCATTCTTGCCAAATTCTCCTTGTGTTCATCAATTATTTCATCAAGAATCGCATCAAGCTTGCGGCGCATCGCCCATAATTTTACCTTACTTGAACTGAAAAGTCCAAGTATCTTCGAAGAAGGAAACAGGTCAGCCAGTTCAAAGCCTGCCGCTAAGGATACACCTTCCTGGAATAGTTTTACCAGTGTGTCTTTATCCTTGCATACTTTACCGAATGCTGCTCTTGCAGTAATGGAACTTGTTGACGAGAAAATCTTCTCTGTGAGATTTATGGGTTTTCCAGCAGATGATTTAATTGATTTGATGAGTTTAAGAACCTCATCACTTCTAATGGAAGCAAACGATCTAACCTGTTTGGAACTTAGAAGTTCCAAAACGCAGATTTTACGCATTTGTCTCCAGTAATCATTATATGGACTAAATGCCATATCAGTATGATTATACCACAAAATCTCAGTAGACATAGTTCCTGATCTGGCTGCAAAAGTAGGATCTTGATTTCTCAATACTTCTTTTGCAATTTCCGGGGAAGATATAACAATTGCTGAATTTTCACCGAGCTTCAGATGCATTATTGGTCCATATTTTTTGGCTAATTCTTTGAAATCCCGATGTGGAAGTAGACTTACAAGGTGCAAATGTCCAATTATGGGCAACTGTTTGGGACCAGGTGGGAGTTTTCGGAGTTTTGTATCAGCTTTGGATTTCTTCCATTTGATAAAGAAGAGGAAGATTAGGGACATAAAGAGAGCAAAAGTAGAGTAACTGAAGAGAAAGGTGAGATCCATTTGTGTGAAAGAAAGAAGGGTTTTAATGCAGTAAAGAAACTCCCTTTCTTTGATTGCTTTCAAAGGTAAGGATGAAACACATATATATAAAGGAAAGTCAAGTAGCATGAGTTGTCGTTTGAATCTGGGTTTTATTAGTCATCTAACTATTTATAGCTGTCTGTTTTGACCAAATATTTTCTTAATAATTTTTGAATTAAGACTATATATGTGAACGTAATGATTTTGCGCCTGCTTAACATTTTTGTCTTCAGGGCTACGTGTATCAACTTAAGGCCTTACATTTAAAGGTTAAAAAAATCATTCAACGATCTAGAAATTTCACATTTGTGATCGATTCAAAATGGTCAGTGATTTTAACTTTTTACTCAAATTACGTGGGTAAATTTCATCAACTTTTCTAACGGTAGGTGTGACATGAAATACTTGCACAATGACACAACTTCGTATTGTCAGTTGTCATGTAAAACATTTTGTTAGAAAGAAGCAAATTTCAATTATTGCGTTGAAATAAAATGAAAATCGATAAATAACATAAAATTATATTATTCATTAAGTGAATAATAGTGTTTCTAAACCTACTTTTAGAAGCCAAATCATCGAAATCTTGAGAGTAATAAATTATTTAGGTTGACTCTGTGTTCCAGCTACAAAATAAAGGAAGAAGCTTGTGCTAATAAAGGAAATAAAATCAATATTCTGGCTACTACATGGGGAAGCCATACACTCAAAACACAAGAATGAAGGAAAATGCATGTGTAAATTAACGGAAGAAATTCAAATATTAAATACAAGGGAAAGGAAAGATTTGGAAAAGGAAATAAGTGGAAAAGGGAAAGGAAATTAATAAATCATAAGGTCTTCGCTTTTAATTTAATATAATGAAATTGATTCAGTATAGAATAGTGTGAGAATAATACCACAAGGATATTCATCAGGAGTGGTTGACGATTGAAGAGGAAACGGTGTTAACAGTGTATATAAAACAAGTATAGCTTCTTCTCAAAAACGTTGAGGGCATTGAAAATAAATGAGAGAGGCACAAACTGTCTAAGATGTGTCCATATTAATTTTGTCAAGAGGTTCCAGCACAAGAATCTCGAAGAATAACATTTTTGATAAGAAATATGAGATGAGTGTTCTCTTTATTCAAAAGCATTTCCGGTTCCGAGAATAACGTTTTTATTTCAAATTGTGTTCCAACCATTTTAGCAAAGTTGGAATAAATCTCTAGTAATCCAAAATGAGCATGGATAAGATATAATCAGGAATAGTGTAAAAAAATCTGTTACAAAAAAATGAGAATAGACAGTATATAAAATAAGAACAAGAAAAGAAGATTTACGTGAAAACCCAAGACGAAAAAAAAAAAACCCACGGATAGAGAGGAAAAATTCACTATATCAAAGATGAGTACAAGTGGTATAGCTACTCTGAATGATCATAAAATGAAACCCTAAAATACATCATATATACAGGATAGGGCCTCTTGACCCGATCCTTTCGCTACCCCCAAAGATTCTCATAATTTTGGTTTCAACACACATATCATACCGCGAACTTTTCTGATTAAGCCAAACAAAATTCGGGTCATCGTCTTTAATAATCTCCATCTTAACACGAATTCCAATGCAAGGAATAAAACTTCACTCCTCAACAAGAAACACTCAACCTCTTCCACAAGAGACCTTTAAGGGTAAACTCTGCAACAAATACCATCCAAGTCCAAACAATGCTCAAACTTGGCTAAAGGAAGTGACTTGGTCATCTATCAACATGATTATCTTGGGTACCAACTTTGCTAAGTACAATATCACCACGAGTAATAATATCACGCACAAAATGTTACCGTCGTCTTTTCATGAAACATCTAATCTTTTGTGAGGAAAATAAAACTCTGACTATCACAAAAGACTAAAGACTGTAATAATCTGCAAGTCTTTACTTAATTTACTAAACAATCCCTTTAATCAAATAGCTTCCTTATAAGCTTTGTACTAGCCATATACTTAGCCTCGATAGTAAGCAATGCAACTACAGTATGTAAAGTAGCTTTTCAAATGATAGACAACTACTAATAGTAAAAACATACCCTATAAGAGATCTTCTCTTATTAAGATCTCCAACAAAATCAGCATCAATATATCCAATAACTCTATCTAATGTTCTCCCAAAATGAAAACAAACATAAGTAGAGTCACATAGTTTTTGAAAATCTACTAAAATGCTTTCCAATTTTCTTTACCAGGATTTGTCATTTATCTACTGACTGCAGTAACGACAATGCAAATGATAAATCTGGACATGAACAAATCATAACATACATGAGAGATCCCACAATACTTGAATATGGAACTCATGATATATAATCAACTTCATCATCTGATTGTGTTTGCCATTATGCCTATTGATCTTGTAAAGAACTTTCTCAATATATCCTTTTGGACTTAGGTATAATTTGCCTGCTATTTTATCTCTTAGAATCTATCTCTTTTGCTGTTTATAGGTCTTTCATCTCAAATTCCTTACTACCCTGGGCTTTTACTTTTCCTTAACTGTTATCAACGTATCATTAACATATAAGAGTAGGTATATAAATGACCCATCATCATTCTTCTTAACGTAGACAAACTATTATAATTGCTTCTCTTGAAGTGATGAGTAGTCACAAATGAGTCAAATCTTTTATACCACTGCTTAGGCTAATGTTTCGGGCCATAAATAGACTTTTTCAACAAGCACACAATTCTCTTTTCTTGTAACTATAAAACCCTTTGGCTTTTGCATGTGGATGTCTTCATCAAGTTCTCCATATAAGAATGTCGTTTTCATGTCCAAATCCTCAAGCGTGAAATCATGCATGGCTACGATACCAAACAAAGCTCGAATCGAACCGTGTTTTACAATAGGAGCAAACGCATTTGTGAAGTCTATACGTGGAACCCAAGTGTAGCCCTTTGCAACTAGTCTTGCTTTATACCTAACTTCTTCAACTCCTTGTGTACCTTCTTTCATTTTGAACACCCATTTACAATGAATAACATTTTTATCCTTAGATAATCTTACCAAATCTCATGTGTCATTCTTATGAAGTGATTTCATCTCCTTTTGCATGACAATCATTCATCTACCAGAATAATCACAACTACCTGCATTCGTGTAAGTAGAAGGTTTTTCACTAGAATCAATACTTTCAACCACATTGAAAGCATAGACAACTAAACCAGCCTCATTGTACCTCTGTGGAGGTCTAATATCTCTTCTGGGTATGTCTTTAGCAATAGAAAACTATGGTGGTGCTGGTTAAGGCGACAAAGCGACACTATCCTTTACTTATAAGTTAGACTGAAATGTAGATTCTACTAGAGACACTAACCCGATCTCAAACTCCATTTGTATGTTTAATTTGTGCTTATTTGCATCAATAGAATCTGTAGAAAGTAAGTCATACAGCATTGTACTTCCATTAAAGATAACATTTCCACAGATTATGACTTTACTGGTTTTTGGACACCATAGCCTATATCTCCTCAACACCGAATTTGTAGCCTAGAAATAAACACTTTCTTGATCTAGGTTCCAATTTCTCATTATCAACATCAACGTATGCAGGAAGTCTAAATATCTTCAAATCAGAATAACTAGCACGAGTACCGGACCGATCTCTTTTACAGTCTTTTTATCAATGGAAGTTGAGAGTGAACAATTAATAAGAAAATAGGCAATAGAAAAGTTTCATCCGAAATGACGTAGGTAAACCAGAATTTGAGAGCATACAACGGACTTTTTCCATCAAAGTCTTGTTTATCCACTCTGTAGAGTCTTACGAATTATCAAGTGCCTCAAAATTCCTTCTCACTTAGATAATATATTGAACTCATTTGAACGAAACTCCAAACCATTATCAGTACAGAGACGCCTATTTCTATGTCTATTTTTTAATCATGGTCTTCCACTCTTTGAATGTAGTAAACACATCACTCTTTTAATGTAAAAAGAATATCTTCCAGAAAAAGCATTAATAGTCAGCATATAGTAAGCATCTCCTTTAGAAGACACCTTAGATGGTCCTCAGAGATTAGGATGTACGTAATCAAGTATTCCCTTCGTGTAACTTTCTTCTACTTTCAAAAATGCAATGCTCACACAACTTTAATTTACTAGTATTCTGCCCATAAAGAAGTCATCTCTTGTTCAGTTCAGCCATCCCATTCTCACTCATATTCCCAAGATACATATACCAAAGTCTAGTAATATCATCATCTGACAAGAAATGAGTAGTAACGACTCCATCACCTATGAATGTAGAACTCGACAATAAATATAATTGGACATACTTTCTGTGCCCTCTCATCACAATGAGGATACCTTTGCTAACCTTTAGGATTTCACATTACTAGTGTACCTATACCCTTTTTAGTTAAGAGTACTTAAAGAGATAAGATTTTTATTCAAGTCTGAAACATGTCTTACATTACCGAATATCTTGACAGACCCATCAAATATTTTAATTCTAACCATTCCAATACCAAGTATCTTACAAGGTGTATTATTTTCCATTATCACAACAACTTTGGAAGCTTTTTCAGATGTTGAAACAAGTCTCGATCGGGAAATATAAGAAATGTGCAAGCTAAATCAATAATCCAATCCTTACAAGGTTTGGAGCCGCCATTAGAAATAAGTAGAAGTTCTCATTCATTGTGGCCATCTTCTGCAACACTGTCTTCGCCAGGATTTTCTTTGTTTTCCTTCGGGTTAGCAACAACTTTTTTATTCTTATTTCGCAACTTATAGTAGTCAGATTTGATGTGCCCATTTTTTTTTGTAATAATTACAAATTTTGTCTCTGCCCCTCACATCACCTCTAACATTCTTCTCTTGTGTCCTCCCACGAACAATAAGGCCCTTTTTCAGAGCCTCAAATCCAACCACAAGCTGCTTCATCTTCTCTTTAGAGAATGGAGCATCATATACTTTATTCTTGATAAGAGTGTCACGAATATTTAAAATAATAACATTATATTCATATATGAATAGGACAGCAAACATAACAAAATCAACCTAAATCTTCTTCATCATGCTCAACCTCTACAGTCTCCGGATCAAAGACAATTTTCGTAAAGATGGTTAGGTATTCTTCTATATATGCATATTCTGTCATGCGACAAGAATACATTTGCTGCTTCAGATGCAAATTATTGGTAAGACTTTTCGTCATGCATAACTACTCTAACTTTAACTGCAACGCTGCTATGGGTTTCACCTTTAGAACGTCCTGTAGTATTTGACTTGATAGATGAATTTGAGATAAAGCTTTCGATCCTTATGTTTTTTCCCTCCTGCGTCCAAGATGAATGCACTTTATCAATCCCTAACATGGAATCATCCAAGTCCATTTGTGCAAGCAGAGTCTGCATGTTTAATTTCCATAACAAAAACCCGGTGTTGCTATCCAAAAGTGAAAATCAAACATCGCTCTGATACCAGTTTGTTATGACAAAAAGGAGAATATGAATATATAAAACAATAACAAGATTATAAGATTTAAATGGAAATCCAAGACAAAAAAAGTATGAGCAAATGAAGAGAAATCTACCATATCAAAGATGAGCACAAGAATTGCGGCTATTCCGAATAATCATATAATGAAACCCTAAAAATACATTATGTCTATGGGATCAAGCAGACCGCACCATAGGCCCCAAATTTTTTTCATAATTTTTCTTTCACCACATAAATTGCACCGTGACTTTTTTGGGTCAGGCTAAACAGGATTCAGTTCTTCATACTCTAACAATCTCCTTAAAAAAATAACAAAATAACGAAAACCTCCCATAATTGCAATAGGAAAGAGGAACTAAATGAAAAGTTTTGGAGGTCATGCAACCAATAGTCTTGTGTCCACAAAACTTGTATCTACATTGCACAAGTTATCAACAAAGAGTCGCGACTTGGACTCCAACACCATCTTTAATTTTTGTTTGTTGTGAATTGTGCTCTTTTGTTTTTGTTGACTGGAACTTGAACTTCTTGGTGTGTGAGTTTGATTAAGTTCTTATTCCTGCAGTCATTGTAGGGGAGTAGTTTATTTGATTAATATGACCTTAGAATTTATTCCGATTTCTCTGAACTTTTTTGTTTTTGTTGTTGTTCAACACCGTTTGATATCATAGCTTTAAATGATTCTGTCCATATGACCTCGAAAGGATAGAACAATGCTCTTGTTGATATTTAATTGAGACATTACTACGTGTTAAGAATACAACCTTGTATCATCAAGTTGAGGCCTTGAACATGCAACTTATGGTGCTACAGCTGCGTCGAAGGCATCACATTGTGGAGCTTGTACAGTGGTTGAAATGGATCTAAGTTAGTGTGGCCATGGCGAATTGGGTGATGATAACCTTTTCATTCCTTATAGAAGTGGTTGAGATGGATCCATGTCAATGTGCCCATAAGGAATTGGGCGATGATAACTGTTAAATTAAGAAATGTAAACTGCGAACTTTGACCCGCTTGGGGAAGAAAAGGCAGCTTGCGAAGGGAATGAAGGCCGAAGAAGTGCACTCTAAATAGGCGAACCTTTCAGTGCTGTCTCCAGATTGGCAAGGAAAAGCACATGGGCCAAAAAATATAGCGTGATTTTTAACAGAATCTATTATAAGATAACCAATAAAGAGCCACAATCTGTTCTCTCAAAATGACCCAATCCCAGAGTTTGGAGGAAAAACTAGTGAGTTTAGGAAGTGAAATTTATAGCTAGGTGAGTAGGATTTGATTATCAGATTTCTATCATCAATAAATTAGTACCATTTGTGAGAATAAAGTAGAGCACAAGTTTTCACGTTCTTTCTGAGAAATACATGAAATCTAAGGAAATGAAATAAACTAGGAAAAATCAAGCATCAATTGAAGCTCTAGACAATGAGAATCCAAGGATCAGCGGTATTCAAACTAATGCACAAGTAAATTTGGCAGCGAAGACTATCCGAAAGATGAACGAAGATATTAAAGCACTAATGATGAGATGTGCTGCTCTACACACAGAGATATAGAGCTCGGAAGGTAAATATCTTGGAAAAGGTAAGCTTATAGGTAATACGTAGTCCTTAACCTATTCAATTACACCAATCAAACCTAAAATTAAAATTTTAAGAATTGAAAATGAAGTAGTCATGATCTAAGTGGTAATAGCATATGAATGTTTTTACCGCATACTTTTGGACAAAGAAAGTACGAAAAAGTTGCCCCCAGGGCATATCTCCCAATGGCAAAGGGGAGGGCGGTTAGGGCTCAGCGCGGTAGTGTGCAGAGTTCGATTCCCCGCAAGGTGGAATTGGCTTTGTTGCAAGCGGGAGTTACCATAGGGTTAATAGCCCAGGCCTATCCATAAGCTCTCCACCCTGGCTCCTGGGAGGCACATCCTGCGATTTACCTCCTCCACAATGGTCCAGGGTAGGGTCGGTGGGGGCCCTCAAGGTTGGGGTTCAACTTTTAAGAAAGTACGAAAAAGTTCTATAGGATGAAGTATTTGACTGAATTCAAAAAAGTAACCCTTGGATCCATGTGTCAGATCCTCACCACTTCACTAGTAGAGGCTTGGTCCTTCGCAGTTTCGCCACTCTGTTAGTGAAAATAAGAAAGGGGCCCAGGTATACCAATGATATATGAATTTTGATATCTCCAAGGGTAAATCCGCATACGACGAAATTCTTGGACAATCTGTCCTGAAGCAAGCGAAAATAGTCATCTCCCTCCATCATTCGCATGTAAGGTATTTCATGAATAAAGGAAAAATGTTATTAAAGTATAATCAAGAAAAAACGATAAAAGCAACAAAAAATGAGGCCTAAAACAGCTAAGAATATCGTTGACATAGTTGAAACAAGTCACCCCATGGATAAACTAGAAATTGATTACTCTATCGACCCTCACATAACTTAGTGCACATCAAAAGTGGCAACAGTCGAATATTTAGAAAGCTTTTTTTGTTAGCTCAAAAGATTCAAGTAAAAATCTCAAAATCAGCAATGAGTTAAGCGAACAGATGAAAGGCTTGCTACAAATATTTTTAGCCACGAACTTAGATGTGTTCTTCTGGAAACATGTGAACATGATAAGAACCGACCCGAAAGTTGCCTATCATGAATTAAAGCTCAACCCTAAGATCAATCCTAAGATACACAGGCGCAGGTCAATCAGCACCATAAAATACGAGGCACTAAAAAGCGAGATGGATAAGCTATTAGAGAATGGATTTATCCACGAAGGTCGATATCGAGTTTGGGTATGTAATCTAGTGCTATTACTAAAAAGCAATGAAAATGGTAAACTTGCCAAAATTTTACGGACTTGAATAAAGATTGTCCTAAAGACAGCTTTTCGCTCCCCATAATTGATAAGCTGATGGATGCAATTGTGGGACCCAAGTTGTCAAGCTTCATAGATGTCTATTCAAGATACAATTAGATCTCTTTGTATGGGCCAGACGAGGAACATACCGCATTTGTGATAGATCGGGGACTGTATCACTATAAAGTAAAGTTGTTTGGGCTAAAAAATGTAGGGGCTACATATCAAAGGCTAGTAAACAAAATGTTTCCTAACCAAATAGATCGCGAACTATATCACTATAAAGTAAAGTTGTTTTACCAGCATGTCTTTATCCTTGCATATTTTACCGAATGTTGCTCTTGAAGTAATGGAACTTGTTGACGAGAAAATCTTCTATGTGAGATTTATGCGGTTTCGATTGATTTGATGAGTTTAAGAATCTCATCACTTCTAATGGAAGCAAACAATCTAACCTCCAAAACGCATATTTTACGCATTTGTCTCTAGTAATCATTGTATGGACTAAATGCCATATCAGTATGATTATTATGTTTGGCCCCTATTTTTTCAAATACTTATTTTTTCAAAACTTATTTTTAACAGCACATTATCCCATAAAATAATTTTATGCATAAATCAAAAACTCTTCCTTCTTTTTTAACCACATTCTACAAAAAATCACCATTTAAAAATAGATTTTCTTATCAAAATGGGGCTCAAACAAGGGCAAAATCTCACTAGAAATAGTTCCTGATCTTGCTGCAAAAGTAGGATCTTGATTTTTCAAACAATTTTTTAAGTTAAAACCCATCAATCTTGTAGCGTGCATGAGTTTCAACAACGTATGATATGAAAATTATGAGGCAACCTTCCTTTTTTCAAATAATTTTGCTTACATAAACACTCAAGTTTCTCTAGTGAGATTTCTTAAAATTTTTCAAGTTCAACTTAGCAATCATGTAGCATGTATATTCTAAGTTATGTATGATCTGACTTTTAATTTTTTACTAAGCATGTTACTAACTTAACAAAACGGATCTTCTTTTTGAATTTTGAAATAAATTCTTGCACATACTGGTCAACAATCTGAAAATGCACGCGAATCTCAGGTACATCCACATTTACCGAATTTTTCTCACTGAAAAACATTAGTTTTCGAGTTGAATTTCCAACCATTTGTTGTAGTTACAGGTAAGCAATCTATTAGTTTGCCATTGTCTTATATACTTATGATCAGGATTATCAGGTGCAATTACTTTTCTCAAAATGTTTTGTTCACTTGAACATTGGAGTTTCTTCATTTTTTCGGTTCAATTCAGCTACGTATGATTTGACTTTTAATTTTAATTAAGTAGGTTTCACTAACTCAATAAGGTGGATCAAAATACCACAAGTGCGCGATTCATTAACAAGTAGTAAAATGAATTTTTTTGAATCAAAGTATCGTTCCCATAGATATTGTACTAGTTTAAATTCGATTTAACTTAGCCTTAACCGAAACTATGAAAATTTGTTATTTTTCCTATAAATTAAATAATCTACTTATGAATACAAGACCTAATTTAACTAAAATAAATATAAAATAATAATTAAATGCAAGGTTTATAAAAATAAGATTATGAAAAGTATACTAGGATCTCGAATTCCCTTGTATAAATCTCCTTTAGTCCTGAACCTTTCAATTTGGTAACATGATCCAATATGAAGATCAATATTCCTAATTTGTCTATTAATTTCTCTTAAATAGAATTAAACCTATTTTTATATGTAACCCGACTATATTTTTATGGCAGATGCAAACATAAATAAATGCATTAAAATTTGATGAATACTTCAAGATCACGTAAAGTATATTGGTATATTTCTATTTTATATCGGACTCTACGACAATTGACACTATGTCTAACTTATGTTCCATGTTTTGAGGGTAAAATAAGCCACAATATTCATACAATTAGTGATCAAGTAATTATATAAAAAAAAATTATGTCAATCATTCAATAATTGAAAACGTGTTTTGAACGTAAAAAATTAAAAATAAAACCATGAGTTAAATATTCATGATACAAGGTTCTTAGAGAATCGTGGCACTAAAATAATCTAGCCTAGTATAATGTCGAAAGGAAAAAACCTCTTGTACTACTGGTACACAGCTTTCTTTACAACATTTTAAATTTTGGTGACGTGACCACTTAAAAAGGTGGGAATTTCAATTACACTTTTTATAATTTGTAAAAAGGCCCATATTTGAGAACCGCCTAAATTGGCCCATTCTGTCTTCATTTTCCATTGAGCACTAAAACCTTCCTCAAGCTGATGCGAACAAATGAGTTGTTGCGCCGACGGACTTATTGCACAGTGGAAGGTAAGATGTTTTCCACCGTAATAAATTCCACCCAACGCACATCCACATCCCGCCAATGTTAACCCGAGCGCGAAAGCTTCCGATTTACCCCACTATAGCCAAACGCAATCGCGACCATGGGGTTGCACATCCGACGAAAATCACATTTTAAATTTTCGGTCGACGGGGATTCACCTACTTCACTTTTTCTGAAGTTGTAGTGATTGAAAATCTAACTAATATTTTCGAAATTGGAAAGCTACTAAGATATTCACCTACTTGCAAAGGCTTTGCGGTGCCATAGGGATCGACGGAATGATGGAGAAAGGTAATTTCCTTGTAAGTTTTTGAAGTTGTACCATTTCGAAATCTATGTATTTATACTGCTTCTGAAATTTCTTGTTTCACTTCCAATATTATTGAAATCAAATATTCAGAACATTTTAAAAATACTCAAAATTCATATTCTCATTCAATATGATGAAGGAAAAGTAGTGGAAGTATTTGATGATGAACTTTTAGTAAAATCCAATAATGACAACAATACGGACAATATCGTCACATTGAAAGATGATATCTTAGGAAAAGATGGTGTGATTGTGCCTAAAGTTGGTATGAAGTTCAAAGATGGGAAAGAGTTGTTTGAATTTTATAAGAGGTATGCATATGACGTAGGTTTTTCAGTTAGGAGGAGGAATTCCAGAATGGAAGAAGATGGAATAGTGAATTACATTACGTTGACATGTTGCCGTGAAGGACAGAGAAGCAGTAATGCAGGTGCTTCTTTGAAGCTGCAACCAACAATTCAAACAGGTTGCAAAGCAAGGCTTACTGCTTCTTCAGATATTCGTGGAATATAGAAAATTTGCACAATCTCGAACACAATCATAAAACAAATCCTTCGAAATTCAGGTTGTATCGTTGTAATTAAGAATTGAGTGCAAATGTTAAACACAAGCTCGAAGTGAACGATATGGCTGGAATTCCTTTGCACAAGCAGTTGTTGAAGTGGGTGGGTATGAGAATATGACTTATGTGAAAAAGGATTATCGAAATTACGTTGAGCGAGTGAGGTGATTGAGACTCGATGAAGGAGAATCCGCGGCAATACAATCCTACTTTTCAAAAATGCAAGTACAGTGCTCGGGGTTTTACTTCTGTGTGGATTTGGAGACGAAGATTCACAACTTATGAATCTCTTCTGGGCAGATAAGAGGTGTAGGCAAGCATATAAGGAGTTCGGGGATGTAGTGACATTTGATACCACTTATCTCACAAATAAATACGACATGCCTTTTGCCCCCTTTGTTGGAGTAAATCATGGTGGACAATCAACACTCTTTGGATGTGGTTTGCTAGCAAATGAAGATACAGATATATTTGTTTGGCTGTTCAGTATATGGATGTAGTGCATGCATGGGCAAGTACAAAATGGAATTATTACTGATCAAGACAGTGCCATGCAAAATACAATTGAAATAGGCTTTCCAAATACGAGGCATAGATGGTGATTGTGGCATGTATTGAAGAATTTTCCGGAGAAGTTTGGGTCCCACGTTTTCGTCTATACATGTCTTAGTGTATGATACATAGGTTGTTGAAGAATTTGAAGAAGGTTGGAAAGTTATGCATGATACATATGACTTACATGATAATGAATGGTTGTCATGGTTGTTTGAGAACATGAGTCGTTGGGTGCCATGTTATTTCAAAACAACTTTTTGGGTTAGGATGTCAACAACTCAGCTTAATGAGAGTATAAATGCATTCTTTAATAGGTATGTGCATTCTAAGACATCGTTGAAGCAATTCATGGAACATTACGAACGAGCATTACAAAATAAAGTTGAAAAAGAAATCCAAGTAGATTTCAAGTCTTACTCACAGACGGTACCCTGTGCAACAAAATATGAAATGAAAAAGCAATTCTAGGTTGTTTATACTATTTCAAAGTTTCGGGAAATTCAAGATGCGATAACTGGGAAGGTTGACTGTGATGTGATATCTACTTCAAATAAATGTTCGGAGAAGACGTATGAGGTTGATGAGGATGTCATTTACGAACAAAATGTTAGGAAGAAAAAGTTTTCGGACACATTTTGTGCAAAGCATTGCAATGTTATTTGCAGTTGTCATTTATTCGAGTTTCGTAGAATTTTGTGTAGACATGCCATATCAGTGTTGATGCGTAATGGAGTCACATCACTACTAGAGAGGTACATATTGAGGAGATGGAGAAGAGATATTAGTAGAGCCCACATAAGGGTTGCTGTGAATTACGACGGTCTGGTTAGCACTCCTAGCCAGTTGAGGTATGATAAAATGTGTGAAGTGTTTGTTACGTTGGTAGACATTGTTGCTAATGACGAAGAGCGAACTCATGCGATAATAGATTGGATTCAATTGCAATCCAAATACACGTTGTCTACGAAGACGAGTTGGGGAAGTAATAGCATTTCGCAGCCTAGTTTGCATTTATGCTCCCAATCTAGAACATCACATGACACTGGCAGCGGTAGCATATAGAATCCTACATGCTCAAAAAGGAAGGGTGCACCGAAAAAACTTCGTCATGAAAGCTCATTGGAATCGAGCTCGAAGAAAATGAAGGTTATTTTTCTTTCACACATTTTTTTCATATGTCATACATTCATTTGAACGAATATCAAATGTGTATTATTCCCATGTCATGCAGGCAGCATCGACTTCCAACAAAGGACAAAGATCGATAGCAAGGAAAAAAATCTTCGACCCGACACACCTGTCGTTCAATCCTCGCCACAAGCACAATATTCGATGCTGACACTGTTCTCAAACTCACAAGTCGTATTTGTAAGTATTTATTATTGGTCAATGTATTGGAAGCATTTTTTTAATTAAATTTTCATGTCATGCAGGCCGACGAGGAAAGTCATGCACTAACACATCAATTGCGATCAGCAAATTTTATGCCCACATCAACGTCAAATGTTTTGTTCAAATATCACAGTGAGTATATGGTTTAAAGTGCGTGTTTAGCATATTCTTCCAAATTTCATAATTGGGATAGCAAGTAGAACCTCTTCAAAATCCGCCGCAATTTGATATTTTCAAGTTTATGTTAGGTAATACAATGCCATACTACTATCCCAATTTGCCATACAATGTTGGAACACAATTAGGAATCGCTGAGGAGACACTGAGACCATCCACCGTAATGGGTGTTTTCCCTCTTGGATTTCATGGTGTAAGTGGTGTAATTTTTCTCCTTACAAATAGTTACTTTCATACCATTCTCCAATTTACTTGCGATAACATTATGCTAAATGTCGTTCCAACCATCGCCTCCACTGACCAACATAGTAGGTTGGATGTCCAGTGCCACCCATACCATTCCTCGTGCTGCTGTTAGGGAGGTCCTTCTAGTCTTGTTCAGAATCCAAGTTCAGTAATGGCTCATCAAGATCCTACAAGTGATATTGCAATGACCTCTCAAGATGATAGGTCATCTAGGAGACCAATATTTAATCCTTGTAATGAACTCAATAGGCAGGGGCAGGTTATGAAAGTAAATTTTGAAGAATTCTGATTGTAATTTAAGCTACAGGATTCCGGTAATGGAAATATAAATATGTAATAGAAATATGGAAACATCATTTCAGGGTCTGTACAAATGTCTATGCCTTTCTAATAATCAATTCAATATGTGATTTAGGGGTCTGTACAAATGTCTATGTCTTTCTGATAATCAATTCAATATGTTATTTTTCTTCAATGGCTTTTGAATTAAACTCTTAAGTGCTTGCCAGGAACTACATGAATGGGAAATTAATTGCTATGACGACAGTGCACTTGTTAAACATCAATACAATTTTTTAGTATATCAAGTTACATACAAAAGTACTAGCATATCATACATAAACACTTGCTACAACAACAGTTCGGAAGAGTCTTTTTCCTGATACACCATCATAAACCATCCTAATACATCAAATTCAGATTTCGTTCTCCAAAACTCGTTTCCCTTTGCGCATATTTATTTTGAGCGAAATCTTCAACTCTTTTCCCACAGTTAGCTTGGCGACCATTTTTAACATTTGTGGCAAATCATCCATGTGTTCACCTCCATTTGTGATGCCACTTGATTCACCATCATCAAGCAACAGAATATTCTCCTATTCTTGCATGCCATCGTCCTAGTCTAATTCAACCACATTAAACAACCACATCAACATGTAAACATATCACTCTCACAAATTAACATACAATACCGCTTCATTTCAACCATATGATCCAGTAAAACAGGAAATCACCCATTCTCTCTATTGTTCAGTGGAAAGCTTATAATTGAAAACACCACAAAGTATTTTCTTTGATCCAGCAAAATAGGAAATCATAAATATACCTCGTTTGAAGGTTAAGATTGAAGCTCAACATTTCAAAACTAAGTTTTTCCTTACAACTAAAACTGAAAGAAAATTGAAGAAGCTTAAATCCGAAATTATTTTGTTCGTACATTTGTAAAACTCAAACATAATTGAATGATTCCAGCATTGTCAAACTAATTTTTTTCCTTATAACTAAAACTGAAAGAAAATTAAAAGAAGCTTAAATCCAAACTTATTTTGTTTGCACACAGTAAAACTCAAACTTTCAGGCGACAAGCCCAGCATATTTTGCACACACTAAAGTTGATAGAAGATCGAAAACTTGTATTTCGTCCTCAACATACGATGAAACAAGAAAGTATTGCCTTAATAATGAAATAATATCACAAAACCCAAAAATGCACATCGTTACTGCCTTCTTTTTTTCTTACCTACGCAATTGACGTATTCGGTGGTCTTTTGCCAACAAGGAGGGAGGAACTATTGTCTAACAGTTGATGAGGCGATCGGATGTGGCGATTATTTGGGTTGTCGCGTCAAAATTACGGTAGTTGGAGCGTCTTCATTGTAAATGGGAAAGTGAAATTAAGTTGGGGAAGAAATATGATTTCAGCCGGGTCACTTACTAGAAAATAAGGGTTTCTGCGCTTTTTGGTTATTATTATTATTTTTTTAACTTTCTACGTTAGTACTGTATGGTATGTTGTATCGGCTGCTGTAGGTGAAGCGGAATTGATGTCGAAATTAAACAAATAAAAGTGGAACGGCGTCATAAAAAATTGACGGGACGTGATTAATATCAAAATTAAAGCTGCCGTCTTTTTCCTAATATTTGGCCGTTAATTCTCTCTTCGTCGTCCTAATTCTGCGTGCATTTTTGCTCCAGTAGCCACCCAATGTATGCGTCTCTCAGTATGTATTTATGTTTTGTCTTCTCTGCCTTTGTTTTTCTCTTACATACAAAATTATGGTAAGTGTACATTCTACACTATGCATCTTTGTTGACATTGTGTAAGAATTCAAAAATTGTTGGGCAGAAAGTATATTTTAAAAAAAAAAAAAAAAACTATCCAACGAGCGGCTACCTTCCTCTCCTTCTTATCTCCATCAACTAATTTTTTTTTCCTTTTTTGTTTTTGAGAACCTTTTCCTCTCTCACTAGGAGTCCCATTCCCAGCTTCATTAATGGGAATTCCTATGGCCTTCAAATTCCACCTAATTATGGGCAGACGCAAACTTTTTATGTTGGGGGGCACAATCAAACTTTTAAAAAGTAACAAAAAATTAAAGTAAGACATATGTTATTACAATTATTCTCTGCGTGTTCTCATATTCTGATAACGTTCCATAATTACATCATTTTCAATCTTATCAAATACATCTTTCTCGATATATGCCATCAAACTATCATTCAACCATTGATCTCTAATTCGATTGCACAAACGATTTTTGACATAAGTTATAGAAAATGATCTCTCGACTGTAGTAGTAGCCACGAGAAGAAATAAGGCTATTGTCACAAACTTATAAACCAATGGATACACTTTGTGTTTCTTCGTAGCAACCAACTTTTGTGCAAGATCACTAATGTCTTGTAATCCTTCAAAGTCTTCGAATGTACGCATGTCAATAATATATGTATCTAATTGATCATAAAGTTCTGAGATATCTCCTGCGTCAAAATCTGCCAGATAATACCGACATAGTCAAATCACTTTGTTCTTGTCAAAAATATCAATTGAGTTATGTGGAGCCAAAGATGCAACACAAATGAGCAAGTCACTATTTACCTCAGAAAAACGATCATTCAACTCCTGAAGTTGTATATCAATTATAGCATAAAACATTTCCACATGATAATAATGCAAATTTATTACTGTCTCACGCCGAGAACGACCTATAGTTATGAACTTATCATCCATATTGAGAACATTGATCTCATGAACTTCACAAAACGAACAAACAATTTCAAGAAAAGACTCTCATCCATCATCCCTCATCTTTTGAAGTTGTAATTTACATAATTGCACCAATCTCATGGCATTGACAATATCCTGATCTTTTCATTGTAATGCTTTCGACAATTCATTTGAAATCCCCAAAATTTTTTTTCATGTGATGTAGATTAAATGAAAATTCAAATTTTAACATCAACTCAAGTGAAATACAAGCATCACCTCTTGTTCCGGTACTTGTAGTGTCAGTCGCAATCATTTCAACAACGTTGACTATGGTTGAAAACATGAGAATCAAGTTAATTAAACAACCATAGTGAGAGCCCAAGTGTATCACCAGGACGTTGAAGAGTAGTTTCTAGATTGAGACCTCGTCCGCTTGATAATTCACCAACACTGAGTGATTCAAGAACTTTCAACCTTTGCTTCTCCCATATAAGATCACTCCGCTTAGCCGATCCACCAACAATATTCACCAATCTATGTACTGTAGTGAAAAAAGTTTCAATTTTCGGATGTTTTTGTGCCACAGCTACAAGGGCTATTTGAAGTTGATGAGCAAAGCAATAAATATAGTATACACTTGGGTTTTCTTTCAAAATAAGTGCTTTGAGGCAATTATACTCTTCTCGCATGTTACTAGCTCCATCATATCCTTGACCTCGCAAATTAGATATACTTAAACTATGCGTTGAGAAGAATTGATCAACTGCACCTTTAAGTGAGATAGCTGTGGTACTTGAAACATGCTGGACACCAACAAAATGTTTAAGTACATGTCCATTTTTCACATAACGAATGACAATTGACATCTGATCCTTAACTGAAATGTCTCGAGATTCATCAACTAAAATTGAAAAGAAACTATCATGAACATCTTTCATGATCACATTTAGACATTCAGAAGCAATAGCACTCACAATATCTTTCTGCACTCGTGCTGATGTTAATTTGAAATTCTCAGGTGCATTCGTCAGAGCAACAACCTTAATCTCAGCATTATGATCACACAACCAACGTAGTAGTTCAAGAAAGTTTCCCTTGGTTGTTTGAATCTTCAGATTCATCATGTCCTCGAAAAGCCATACACTTTTCGTAGAAGATATCGAACACAATCAATTTACGCACTCAATCGAATTCTATAATCTGTTCAAGCTTGATTAGATTGCTTAATGAGACATGATTGAATACTTTACTCTTGATTCTTGAATGATTTATATTGAACTCGAACCTGATTGTGTGCACTACTTGAAGCCCCAGCATGTTTTCTAAGAAGTTCTTTCTTTTTCCAATTTGAAAATCCATCATTAAGAAAAGAACAATCACTTGAACTGAAAAGATAGCAGTAAAAACAAAAAGCTGCATCTTTTGCTACACTATATTCCAACCAAGTAGGATACTCATCATACCACGAAACACAAAATCGTCTATCTTTGTTACCCATTCTTGTGGATGGAAATGCATTAATGCGAGGCGGGCAAGGACCCTTTCGCACATACGCTCTTCGAATCACGTCTCGAACATTAACATCATAATTCTGTATTGGAACTCTCAATCCAGGATTAGCAATAAGATTTGCAACATCAATATCCCCAACTTTTTCAACATTTCCAACTTCTCCAACATCAACATCATTTTTGTCTCGAACATTCCTTTCATCGGTATTTTGCTCATCACAAGAAATCATAGATTTATGTTTAAAGTATTTTTCCATAACTGATACCAAAAAAAAAAAAAAATCAATCATGTTAGAAGTCACTAAATCAAAAATGTCTTCTTAATAAATGAACTCTCATAAAAAAAATCCCTAAATCTCTAAATAGAATGGATTCATAAAAAAATCCTATTTCAGTCAAGAAGAAGTATTTGAAAGAGGAAAGTAAGCTTCATTTTCAATAAATTTGATTGGGAATATGAATCTCTTACTAGCAGAACTCTTTGCATTCATTCTTGATTTAGGTTTGGCCATACGTAGTCAAATTCGGTTTCTATCTCCCAAAGACAAATTAATTAACCTTAACTACTAGTCTACTACGTACTACCCCAAATGTCCAAATCCTGATCTCACAATTGGTGTAGGGCGGCACTCTGCACTCAGATGTTTCTACGACCATTCTCCTACAATCAATGGATCTTTCAAATTGGTGATGCACTTCAAATTTAGGGATTCATAAAAAAATCCCAAAATCCCAAAATCAAAATGTAAACATTGTAGAGATTGACTCATTGACAGATAATAGATCAACAAAATTCAAAATCCAACATCAAAATTCAAAAGCCCTAAAAAAAGCAGTAGGCAGTCTACTTTGGCGGGAGTTACCTCGTCACCGGAGCAAGCGAGCAGTGACAACCAGGGGTCTCGGATGTGCCGGCGGGGAGACCGAGAGACCTCGGAGAGGAGGGAGTTGGGACGGTGGGAGAGATGACGGAGAGGCGGTGCCACTGCCACTGTCGGGACTCGGGTGCGATTTTGAACTTTGGAGAGAAATGAGAGGATAGAGTCGAGAGACTAGGGTTTTGAATTCAATCAGGAAGTCATTTCCTTTAAAAATAAAAAATAAATAAATATTCAAAACCCAGTGGGGCACGTGCCCCACTAGGCCCTACTGTAGATCCGCCCATGCACCCAATCAAAGAAGTTTAAAGTAGTTTAATTTACTCTAGCAAGGAATTAATTTCGTTGATTTCCTAGCCATATCAATTTGTAATTTGCTCCAATGACCACCAATATTTTATATATTCATTTTAGTCCTCAAGCCTATGTCGTTATACAACCCATGTCCTTTTTTATTTCAATTCAAATCCTCCCATTTTCAAAGTGTGGAATTAGTCCCCAAACTTCCATCCAATGTCCAATTGCTTCAAACAAGTCCATAACCAAAAACAAAAGAAAATTAAACAAAGTCAAGTAGAAATTAACAGTTTGACAATATAAAATCCTCATAATATGACCTAGATAAGTGCACTACACCCCCAAACTAAGACATTTGTTCATCCTCGAACAAAATAAAATAAAACCTAGGTATGGAACATATTACTAGCTAAAACAAATCACAAATAACAGACTCAACGTTGAACTGTTTCCCATATGCCTTATGTTCGAATTTAAGTAACACTTTAACAAATAATATCAATAATGAATTTTTACTTATTCAATGCTCAACTTTGTGTGTGTGTGTAATATTAGCCAACATTGAACCTACACCCATACTAGAACACAACTAATCAAGTGTTGTTGATTTACTCGTAATCGCAATTTTGTTGTGGTCAGTTTTTCCTCACACCTCTTGTGGAAAGTCACTTCTTATGCTTCTCTCCAATCCCCATGTACTTCTAGCACATGTGGGTTCCGAAAATCATTAAAATTCATTTTCCCACACAAATGGTCATAGTTAGATACTTGTAAACCTAGAAAGAAGATGGCAAGTATTTCTGAAAGTCATACTGCCAATCTCTAGAGTTCAAACTTGAAAATCTTTACCGGGTACATTTCACTTTTGATAACCTAAATCCTTTTTTTTCCTTTCACTATGAATATATTTTAATTGTTGTTCTCATTTTTTTTTTTTTTTTTTTTTTTGACATCTTATGTGCAAGATTTCTCTCATTAAGCTTTCTAAATGATCCATATAGCGAGTTTTAGGCTGATGACTCTCAAGTCAGCTGACCATAGAGCACCAGATTTTAGTTACCCTAATAAACTTAATCACTCAAATCATAAAAGTTACAAAAAGAAGTATAAGATGTATCACATTTTTTTTGTATAAGATTCCAATTTTTAAAGTGGTCATGCTCATTCTAAACTCCTTAACACAAACTCATTCAATCAACTATGAGATCCGAGAACTCCAAATCACCAAACTTCTATGAACACAAGGACTAACCTTTTCACCCACAAACTACTTTTTAGCAGTTTGGTTTCTATATAAAGGATTTAGGGATTCAACTCAAGCCTAGGTTAACAACACCAACAATTAAATCCACATAATCAAGTCATATCCCAATATAAATGATAACTCAATAATGACTGTGATCAAGTAAACAAGTCCAACATTGATAAGCACTCAAGTAAAAGCATCAGATACGACCACCTGAGCATCGTTAGTTGGTAATGCAATTTCTTCCAACCATTTAGAGACATTGTCAACTGCAACAAGAATATATTGATTTGAGAACAAGTGGGAATGGTCACAAGAAATCAGTTCTCCACACATCAAACAGCTCCACCTCAAGAATATTATTTAAAGGCATCTTATTTCTTCTAGGGATATTTTTTGTGCGCTGGCATCTATCACACCTCTTCACAAAAATGTAAGCATCTCTAAATATTGAAAGCCAATAGAACCCAGACTTTTGGATTTTTGCAGCTTTCTTTAAAGCATCAAAGTATCCAGCATAGGAAGATGAATGACAATGCTCAAGTATCTGAGGAACCTCTTCTTTAGGAACACACCACTTAATAATCTGATTTAGATCCCGTCTGTAGACAATAGGATCATCCTAAAAATAGTACTTCAAGTCAGAAAAGAATTTCTTCTCTTGATGACTTGAATAGTTTGGTGGAACGATGGATTTGACCAAATAATTCACAATATTTGCATACTATGGGGCATCATCCACATTAGAAATCGATTTATCTAGAAAGATCTCATTTATAACCACAGATTCTTTCTGCACTCCATGCTCAAATTGGGATAAATGGTCAGCTACTACGTTTTCACTTCCCTTCTTGTCTCTTATATCTAAATCAAATTCTTGTAGGAGTAGTCTCATTTTATCAATCTTAGTTTTACATCCTTCTTTGCCATCAGTTACTTCAAATCTACATGGTCGGTGTAGACTATTACCTTTGATCCAATAAAATAAGATCGAATTTATCAAAAGCATAGACTATAGCTAGAAGTTCCTTCTCAGTAGCGGTGTAGTTTAGCTGTGTATCATTCAATGTCTTGCTTGCATAATAGATCACATGAAATTTCTTATCTCGTTGCTGCCCCAATATTGCTCCCACTGCTTAGTCAGTTGCATCACACATTAGTTCAAACGGTAAACTACAATCTGGTACAATTATTACTGGTGCTGAAATCAATTTTTCTTTTAAAGTATTGAAAGCCAGTAAATACTCTTTAAAGAAGTTGAAGGAAACGTCTTTGATTAGCAGATTGCATAATGGTTTAGTGATCTTAGAGAAGTCCTTGATGAAACGACGATAAAATCCGATGTGACCATGGAAACTACAAACACCCTTAACAGAAGTTGGTGGTGGTAATTTCCCAATAACCTGAATCTTTGGCTTGTCCACTTCAATCCCTTTAGCTGAAATCAGATGCCCCCAACATGATGCCTTGTACCATAAAGTGACATTTTCCCAATTTAGTACCAAATTTGTTTCTTTTCATTGTTGCAAGACCAATTTTAAGTACTCTAGGCACTTATCAAATAAAGAATCGAAGATTAAGAAATCATTGATAAAGACTTCTATGAATTTCTCTACCATATCAGAGAAGATTGCCATCATGCAAGTCCGAAATGTTGCAAGAGGATTGTGTAGACTAAATGGCATCCTAGGTAAGTAAAGATGTCGTAGGAACATGTAAAAGTAGTCTTCACTGGATCCTCAAGCGTCATCAAAATCTGACTATAACCGGAGTATCCATTAAGAAAGTAATATTGGGAGTGACCTGTCAACCTCTCCAACATCTGATCAATAAATAGAATGGAGAAGTGATCATTCTAAGTAGTAGTGTTGAGGTTGCGATAATCAATACAAACTTTTCAGCCTGTAACAGTTCTGGTGGGAATTAGTTCATTCTTTTCATTCTGTACTAATGTGATACCCCTTTTTTCGGCATAACCTGAACATTACTGATCCATGCACTATCTGAGATAGGATAGATTAGCCCTACATCCAAAAGTTTCAGCACCTCTCCTCTGACTACTCCTTTATATTTGGATTAACTCTCATCTTCCTATCTATACTTGGTCAAAAGTTATCCTCTATGCGAATTTTATGTATGAAAAGTGTAAGGTTGATCCCTTTGATGTCAGTAATAGACCACCCAATAGCTATCTTATTTTCTATGAGTACCTGCATCAATCTCTCTTATTCAAGCTTATTAATGGAATTTGAAATAATGAAAGGCAATGTAGAAGATTCTCCCTAGTTGGCATAACGAAAATGAGATGGCAACTACTAGAGCTCTAAATTATGAGGCTGCTGAATTAGCAGCAAAGGCTTTGTAAGACCTTTAACTAACTTCTCAAAGTGTGGTCTGCACCTAGATAGAGGATTAGCTTCAAGATTTCTTGCACATATCTCAATATCATTAGAATCAAAAAGAGTAGATTGAGAGTGTACAATGCACGCTTCATATGGATCGGATGTATTATGCAATTGAAAGGTGTCATGAACTGCCTTGTCAATCATATCGATCTGAAAGCAACTGTCTGACTTAATTGGATATTCTATGGCCTTGAACACATTAAATGCAACTTGCTCTTCACCAAACCTCAAAATCAGTTGATCTTTTTGCACATTAATAAGAGTTCTACCATTAGGTAAAAATGGTTGACCTAAAATAAGTGGAATGTCTCTATTTTCCTCCATGTCAAGAATAAGAAAGTCAGTTGGGAAGAGAATTTGTCCACTTTCACAAAGATATCTTAAATGATTCCTCTTGGGTGCAAGATAAAGCAATCGGCTAGCTGTAAAGTCATTGTAGTTGCTTTAGCCTCCCCCAAGCCTAGTAACCTGAAAACAGAGAGTGACATCAAGTTAGTACATGCACCTAAATCACACAAATCTTTATTAAAATAACATTCACCTAGAGTGCATGTTACGGTAAAACTCCCTGGATCTTTTAATTTGGAAGGTAGCTTGTTTTGTATTCTTACACAACACTCCTCGGTCAACATCACTATCTCATGTTCGTTCAACTTGCGTTTGTTAGATAAAATATCCTTCAATAATTTGGCGTAACTAGGCATCTAAACGATAGTATAAAAAAAGGGATGTTTATATAAAACCTCTTGAAGACCTCTAGGAATTTTGTATACTACTCGTCTAATTTATGTTTTTGCAATCTATTAGGAAATGGAATTAGAGGCTCTTATGATTTGATAGGAGTAGTTGCCTTTAATCGCGGTGTATCTGTACTCTCTTTGACAAGTGTATCAGTTGTCAGTTCAGTCTGTTCCACATGTTGCTCATCAATAGAAAGTACTTTTCTTTATTTGCAACTGGCCTCTTAACATGAATCTCAGGTAACTGGACCCTACTCTTAGTAGTAATTGATTTGACATGTTCCTTGGGGGTTAACCTATGCATTACTTGGCAATGTACTTGGTGCTATACCTGATATAGTTAGTATGTGTCATCTATCCCATCCGAGTCTCCAAGTTTTTAATTGCAGCACTTTGGTTCTGAAAAGTTGTCTCAGAATTTCTTATGAATTGATTATTGGCCTCCATGTACTGATCTGTCTTTTCCATGAATTTACCAAACATCTCTTCTAAAGAAATTCTCTTCTCTGCTTCCTGAAACTGAAAACCATGTGGCCTATCGGGATTTGTGATTACTCCAAGAAAAATTTGGATGCCTTCTCCTTCCAAGGTTGTATGTGTTAGAATATGGATTATTCTGTTGGCGCTGACCCCCCTTGTACATAGTCAACTTGTTCTGTGTTAGAATATGGATTATTCTGTTTTGCAAGAATTAGATAGTTTACTATGCTATGATTTGTCCCACATTCTTCATAACGTGCCCGCTTGGCCTGTACCTTATTGCCTAACTGTGACATGCTCTCAACCTTATGAACCAAATAGTCAATATTTGTAGATAATGATGTATAAATGTCCACCTCATACACTCCCGGTGCCTTTCTATGAACAACCTGCTCAAAAGCCCACATGACTGTAGTAGAAACACTCTCTCAAATAAGTCTAAGGCTTCATCAATAGTCTTCATAGATAAGGAGCCATTAGATGATGAGTCCACCATACTTTCGTAAGATGGAAATAAACTTGCATAAAAATATTGGACCTAGACCCCTTTACTAATGACGTGATGAGGACACTTCCAAAGAATACTCTTGAATCCCTTCCAAGCATCATCAAATGATTCGGTTTTTCCCTGTAGAAATATGGATATATCATGCTTCAACTTCGATATCTTGGTTGGTGAAAAGAATTTGGTACAGAATTTGTGAGCCAAGTCATTCCAAGTAGTGATACTGGAAATGGGTTGTGATTCCAACCATTCAAGGGCTCTATCACGTAGAGTATGTGGAAATAGTCTTAATCTAATAGTATCATTTGAAACCCTTGATATTTAAAGTGTTAACATACCTCTGAAAATCGAAAGACATGTGTGGGTGGATTTTCCTCGACCCTACCATAGGATTGATGTCCATTCTAAAATAAATGGACGACATTTGTCTTCGGCTACCCAAAGGGAGATTAAACGATGCTAGATTGACTTTGAATAATATGTGGAGTCATGAAGCCCCCAACTATCATGTTCCCTTCACTGACTATTGCCTCTTCATTCACTTGAACAATCCGATTATTGTGTGCATTAGCAATCACTGTATGTTGTGCTTTTCTTACTTCTCTTTGCTTTCTGTGAAAGCTATGTTCAATTTTTGGACCGGCTGGTATTAGTTCATCGTCTTTTGAACTGTACACATAAAATGTCTGAAAGAAAGAAAATAGAAGTACTAAAATAAATGATAAAGAAAAGTAAAATAAAAGTTAAAAGTTCGAATTAGTGCTACAATTCCCAGAAGCGGCGCAAAAAAATTGTCACGAAATATTCTTCAATCAAAATAAAACAAGTGCAAGGTTCGTTAACAAGTAGTAAAATGAATTTTTTTCGTAAATCCAAGTATCATTCCCACATATATTGTACTAGTTTAAATTCGAATTAACTTAACCTTAATTGAAACTATGAACATTTGTGATTTTTTCGATAAATTAAATAATCTTCTTATGAAAGATTATAATTAAAGGCAAGCTTTATAAAAATATGATAATGAAAAGTGTATTAGGATCCCGAATCTCTTATATCAATCCCCTTTAGTCCCGAATATTTCATTTTGACAATACGAACCAATTATGAAGATCAATATTCCTAATTTGTTTAACAATATCTTTCGAGTAGAATTAATCATGTTCTTACATATGACCCGACTATATTTTTATGATGGACGTGAATATATAAAAATGTATTAGAGATTTATGAATACTTAAAGATCATGTAAAGTATAGCGGTATATTTCTATTCCCTATTAGACTCTACAATAATTGATACTATATCTAACTTATTTTCCATCTTTCAATGGTAAAACAAGCCACAATATTCATACAATTGTGATCAAGTAATTGTAGAGAAAGATAAATTAATGTCACTCATTCAATAATTGAAAACGTGCTTTGAACGTTAAAATGAAATAAAATCATGAGTTAAATATTCATGATACAAGATTCATCCAGAATCGTAGTACTAATAAGCCGGTTTTATTAGGTGGAGTTGGCCCAATATTCTTAACATGGTATCAGAGCTAGACCCAATTATGCAATGTTGGGTGCCACCCAATATCGATTTATTCACAATTGTTTGGCATGGTCTACGCTATGCGTGAGGGGGCGTATTAGAATCCCACATTGTTTGGAAAAATATAAATGATCCACTTAATAAGGTGAGGACAATCCTCCCCTAATAAGCCGGTTTTATTAGGTGGAGTTAGGTTCAATATTTCTAACATATTCTGTCCAGTAATTCGAAAGTACACACGATGACCACCAAGTAGACGCACTTTTCTCAAAATTTCTTGTTCACTAAAGACTCAAGTTTTCAGGTTGAATTTTCAAGCATTTGTTGCAGCTACAACCCAACAATCTAGTAGTATACAAGAGTCTAATGTACATATGATCTTGCAATTATCAGAAGCTTTCACTTGTTTCTCAACCAGTTTTGTTCGCTTGAACATTGTAGTTACTTTGGTGAAATTTCTTATAATGTTTTTTGAGTTCAACTTAACAATCATGTAGACCACAATCTCAAGTACGATTGATCTAAGTCTTAATTTTGATGGTTTTACTAATGAAATCAAATGAATCTTCTTTGGAATTTTTCCGACGAATACTCGAACATGTCATCCAGCTGTAGAGTACTTTTGAGTACTAGGCACGAACAATTTTTTTTGAAAAATGTCAATCACTTAAGCGTAGAAATTTTGTCAGTGTAAACTCCAATAATTTCATGCAGTTGCAATTCAACTATCTTTTTGCATGCACAAGTCTCAAGTACGTACCATTAATATTAATTAAGCAAGCATCATTAACTTTCCCGATAGGGTATTTGCAGTAACTCTTGAATGCTTGAGTTTCTCCGTTGAAATTTCTAATCGTGTTTATAAGTACAAACCAACAATCATATAGCATGTATAATATCTATTAGGTTTTATTGTAATTGGCAAGTCTGTGAACAAAAATGATTGAAATTATTATGATGTGAAAGTCAAAGAGTAAGTTACAATTTGTATAAATTGAGTTCTATAAGTTCTAGGATTCAAGTATGAAAAGAGGAGAAAAAGGGCATCCAAATTTCACTAGCTCATCGCCATGTCTTTGCTCGAGTGGCAAAAACAGAAATATCGTTGCTTGCCTATCACATTGTCCTCGCTCGAGAGACGACCTCACCTATTGCTAGGCCCTCCCTCGAGCGATAGTCTTATCTGAAAAGTTTTAATTCGCGTTTTTAAGAATTTTTGTCCTCCTCATTCAACCCTAAACCTACAGTATAAATACTAGCATGCATCTAAACGATTTTTTTGGAAGGTTGAACATTGAAAGAACTCATATTGCTCCATATTGTCTTCATCAAATTCATCCATAGCCTTCAACTTTCGTAGTTTGATTTGTTCTTGGAGGTGAAAAGATCAAATCCACTTAATCCAAATATCAAACTGTTTATTTCCTAAATAGATGTCAGAGTCCTAAAAATCAAGGAAATGTGACTGGAGTTCCAGTTGTTGTTGAAGAACGCAAAGTTCTTCGTTGATCCACAAGAGATAGACAAATTCATAAAGTTTGAAGTTGGTGCAGGAGCACGCAATCCAGGAGGGCTTTGAAAATTACGGCCAGGAGTTGGTGTAGGGTCACGCAATCTAAAAGGACTGTAGAAATCGCAGTCAGGAGGTCACAAAGTACTAGTGGTAGTCGTGTCTAACAGACTGTAAGTTTAAATTCGTTTACAGTGAATTTTTAACTAGCAAAGTGTTCGGAGTTTTTACCCAATCAGGGTTTCTCCATGATCATTCTATGATTTATTTAGTGTTTTCATATAACTGAGAAAGTTCAACATAGGTAAATTGGATTGATTGAATAATCATTTAGAGATAATTAAAAGTGACTTGTTGTTATTTAATTATTATTATTTTTTTAATTCTGCATAATCAACTATTCACCCATCTCTAGATGTAATTTGGGTCGAACTTCGTAATTTCAATATTAGGTACGCATGATCTGACTAATAATTTGTGCAAAGCATCTTTTACTAATTTAACTAAAAGAATCTTATTTTTCAGATTTCCAACCTAATATTGTACATATTGTCTAGCAATTCAAAAGCATGCATTCTTATGAGTTACGCGTTCTTCTCTCGAAATCTAACTCACTTATGTACCATAGTTTTCTGGAGTGAAATTTCTAACCTTTTTTTTTTGCAGCTATAACCCAGCAGTCACATGGTTTGCACAAGTCTCAGGTGTGTATGTTCAGACTATAACTTTTAAAATGTAGGTACTACGAAATTAACAAAAATGGTCCTTTCTAAGAGATTTAACAAATTCTTACATATAAATGTCCAACAATTCGAAGTATAGACAACTATCATGTACATTCACATTTCTCAAACAGTGTCGTTAGTGATATTTCCTATTGTTTTCGACAAAGCAATCATGTAGTGCACCTATTATGAAGTATATGGTTACAACCCATTTTCTTTTGGTCAAAATTCAAATATGGAATTGTCAAAGTCATAGTCAAAGGGGACTTAAGTGAAGCAAATTAATTTTCTTGGGATTTATTTCATAATGGATGATATATGAGGGTTAAGGTGGATTATTTTTGGAATTTAGGACTTACTTATATTATCTTGGAAAGTTAAGGGACTTCTTTTTGCAATAAGCCCATGACTTAACCATTTTAAAACTCATTTCCCATTTTCATACACATCTACACGCAGAGACCAAGCTGAGACCGAGAAAAGAGAGGAAAGAAAGGGGAGAAAAAGAGGGAAATGAGAAAGAAGAAGGAGAAAGAGGAAGGAAAAAGGGAAGAAAATGGTAAGTAACGATTTTCTCCATCTTAGGTTCAATTTATCTTAATTTTTTTCATGGGATAAGGAGTATATATTGTCAATTTTCTAGGGTTTTAACTTAGCTTGAAATTGCAAATGTAGGTGAAAGATCATGATTTTTAGTTCAAGTTTCTTGATGGTTAGCTTCCATTTACATTTAAGGTAAGGAACCTTATTTTTGGGCAAACCCTAGAATTTCTAATTTGATTCTTAAGTAAGGATTTTTGTGGAAAATGACTGTGATGATGAAAGATTTACTTGGAAGTATATGTTTATGGAAAAAGAGGAAAATTTAATGGGTTGAATTATGATTACTAGTTGTCATTGGATTGAAGTGGGTATTTGTATATATGCTCGGATTAAAGATTATGCTGATGAGTTGGTTATTAGTAAATGAAATAGAAAGTGATATTAGCTCCAATGGATTAAAGAATAATTGGGGGAATTTATTCAAGTATTGAGGAATTAAATTCTAAGAGCTTGTATTTTAATATTATGACTACTTATTATGGTGGTTGTTAAATTGATTATTCATATCGTATTTCAGGCAGTCAATTGTTAAATTGTTAAATTGTGACGAGAAGATTGGGAACGTCTATCAGCCAGTCTAGCTTGTAGCTCGTATTTTGTGAGTGGAAAAACTAATTTTTCAGAAATAAATATTTATTAAATCTATACTATATCAGAAGTTATTTATTTCCTATATTTGATTTGACAACATGATTTTCAGAATTAAACGGATTTTATAGTCAGTTTCTTTTAAAATTAAATCTAGTTCATTAAAATTATTTTTTTAACATGTTATATTTATAATACATATTTCAGCATATTTAAATTATTTTAAAACCATCAGAAAGTACCCAGGTGATTTTACCTGCTCTGCACTGATGTGAATGTGTTTCCACTGTGTATGACCAGATTCAGTGATTTTACCCACTAAGCACTGATGTGAATGTATTTCCACAGTGTATGACTAGATTATCAGAGGTCTTTAGGACCCACTATCGTACACACATAGGCTTTAGGCCATGTACTCGAGTGATTAGCCTTTGGGGCAGCTCTGCGTACGTATGACCAGATTATCATATTTGAATGGCTTTGCCTTGTACATCGAGATTACTATATACATGAGTAAGGCTATTCATTGGATACTTCTTGGTGTGATTATTTTATATATCATTTATATATATTCAGTTGTAGATTCACAGAATTTCAAATATCATATAATAGTTCATTACAACATATATAATTCAGCTTATTCAGTTACAGAAATACCATTTTAACTTACAGAAATGAACAGATTTATGTTGATACCAGATTGTCTATATTTGACATATTTTTACAGTTGGTTATTCAGAATAAAGAGTATGAATTTTATGATTTTAGCATGTTTCATTTATAAAAGAAATTATCAGAATTTCTTAAAAAAGTGTAAGAATAATAAATCAGATTTTTCAATAAAAATGTATAAATGGAAAAAGTATATGTTTTTCCAAACTATCCACTCACTGAGTTACAAGCTCATATATTTTGTCATGTTTTTTCCATTAGGAGGCCGCTGAATTTGAGATACCTGGAAAGCCTGTTGAAGTCCAGATATTGACTATCCATCATTAGGTTGCATGATCTTAACCATATCATAACATGTAAATGTTTAGCCGGGAACTCATGTTCACAATACACTTAGTCTGATATTTTGTTTAATGTTCACTTCGTCGATAGGTTGTTCAATTGTTGTAATACATGCATGCAAACATGGTGTTTTGAAGTAGAAGTGTTCAATCATGTTTAGTTTCATATGATTTAGTTGTGCTGGTATTGGTGGATTTGGTGGTTCCCAAATATTTGATATTGATTTTTGTATGGGGTCTTTTGTAAATTTTCAGGTTGATTTTGTTCTATTTTCAGGGGAAACTTTGCCGAAATTTTTACAAAAATATTGTTTTCATAAAATAGTCAAATAGTCGTAGAACAGTCTATGTGGCCTTGGTGGTGAGTTCAACATCTAACTAGAACTCATCATCGGCCACGTCACGTCTGGGTCTACTAGGGTGACTCCAGACGGGGTTGTGTCATATATAGCTTCTAACTAAAGTTAGTTTTGCTAATTTAACCAAAATGATCTTCATTAATAATCTTTCAAGTAATTCTTACAGTTACTATGCAACAATCGAAAGTACGATGATTACTAGTTTTGCACACTTTTCTAAATTTTTCTTTATCACATGAACATTTGAGTTTCTCCGATGGATTTCAAACAATTTTTTATTTCAGAATTTATCAATCTATTAGCATGAGCGAGTTTCAAGTACATATGATATGAAAATTATGAGGTAAGCTTACTTTTTTTCAAATAATTTTGCTTACATGATCACTCGAATTTCTCTAGTGAGATTTCTCATCATTTTTCAAGTTCATCAAGCAATCACGTAGCATTCATATTTCTCATGTACGTATGATATGACTATTAATTTTGATTAACTACATTTTACTAACTTAAAAAATGGATCTTTTTTGTGAATTTTAAATAAATTCTAGTACACACTAGTCAACAATCTAACATTAGGTGGATCTTCCTTGTGATTATTTAAATTATTTTTTAGCACATGATGATCAGGCATATGCATCTCTCAAAATGTCTTGCTCACTAAAATTTTCGACCATTTGTTGTAGTTGCAACCGAACAATCTAGTAGCATGTGGTCTTACGTACATATGATCTGACAATTACCAGGTACACTTTTCTCAAATCTCAAAACTAGTGGGATGAATGTGCATTGCATGTTAGTTATGTTAAAAATAAGTGTATACACATTTGAGAGAAGTTCATCTTTAAACGTAAAAGATATTCGTATGTTGGTTCGAATTGACTTTCTTCTCATCTCTTTTCCATTATGAAAAATACATCAATTAACAAAGGAAATTCCTTCCTTCAAAACCATCAAATAAAAGTAGAATTTCATGCGAGTGAAAATCCCCAAAGGAAAAAAAAACAAAAATGAGGGTGCAAGAGAAAGATAAGAAAAATAGTAGGGAAAAAGAAAAAAAAGAACAGCACAAACAATACGTTAAAGGAATGAAAAAAATATTGAATCCCTAGAGAAACCAACAAAAATAGAACCCTCTGGTGGTTTGCTAGTTATCAGGTTACGGAACCCAAATTTATTCATAGAATTAAATTTCAATTAGAAAAAATATGAAGAATAGCCTAAGCCAGAGCAAGAATGACCAAGCAATAGTTTATTCTAACATGATTCTTGTATGCAAGTAAAAGTTTAGAGTAAAAGATGAATAATTCAATTCACTTAATTCAAATTAATGACAATCGTGAAGGTTTAATAGATACAATGAAATGTGGAGGGAATGTTCTAGAAATAATAGCTGTTGGTTGGTTCGTAAAATTGTGGAACTTGTCTAGAATATTTTACAACAGATTGAGTGCTAGCATAATGATTGTAACCGTGTCAACAGCAAGAGGGTGAGCTGCTGATGAAATGCTCCAGCTTGGCAGCTCTCCAGCTGATATGTGAATGCAATTAGCTAGGTAGTTAATTCAGTTAACACCCTCCCTCAAGCTGGAAGGTTCTAAGGTAACTCCCAGCTTGTCCTTTAAGAAATGAACCTTGAATGACTTAATCCTTTAGTTAACAAATTAGCAATCTGATCTGAGGTAGGAACGTATTTTATTTCCAGCTCCTTTGCAATCACCTTATCTCTGAGGGAAGTGCACATCCAGCTTTATATGTTTTGTCCTAGCATGATATACTAGGTTGGCAGCTAAGGCCCCTGCACTCATATTGTCACACCAGATGACTAGGACTTCAACGAGAGGTAATTCAAGCTCCTGGAACAATGACTGAACCCAAGCTATTTCTAATGCGTCAGAGGTAAGAGCCCCATATTCTAATTCAGTGCTTGAACGAGCTACAACTTGTTGCTTCTTGGAAGACTAGCTTATCAGGTTGTCCCCCAAGTACACACAATACCCCGATGTTGATCTTCTATCTCAGGGCAGGATGCCCAGTCCGCATCTGAATAACCATTCAGGGTAAGTCTATCACTTCTTTGAATCCAAAGTCAGTGGTTCATTGTTCCTTTGAGGTATCTAAGCACTCTCTTCAGTGCTTGCCAGTGAGATGAAGTTGGATTCTACAAAAACTAACTCAATTTGTTCATAGCAAAGGTGATGTCAGGTCTGGTATAATGAAGGCATTGTAAGCCACCAACTGCACTTCTATAAGCTGTTGGGTTCTTCAATGATTTACCCTCAGTTTTGGACAACGATTTACCAGCAGGGATAGGTGTAATGCAATCCTTTACACTTTGCAATTCAAGTTTTTCAAGCAAGTCAGCAATGTATTTGGTTTGGGTCAGGTGAATTCCAGAATTGTGCTATAGTACCTCAACTCCAAGGAAGTGATTCAGTCTTCCCATATCTTTCAGTGCAAATTTTCTATTCAAATTTACTATGAATTGCTCCAGCTAATTTTTGTCATTGCCTGTAATCACAAAATTATCCACATAGATAAGTGCAAAGATTATTTGATCTTCATTTTTGAAGTAAAAAAGTGAGGAATCAGCAACTGATTGCTTGAATTTCCAGCCTAAAAATGTAGTCTTCAACTTCTCATTCTAAGCTCTGGGCGCCTGCTTTAAACCATAGAGTGCTTTGTTTAGTTTACAAATGTGATCGGGTTTAGATTTATTTATAAATCGTTCAGGCTGGTTCATGAAGACAGTTTCTTTAAGCTCCCTATTAAGAAAGCATTGTTGATATCGACTTGACTGATCATCCACTCTTTTGTGACATCTAAGTTGAGTATAATTCTGAGAGTTGAAAGCTTGATTACAGGGCTAAAAGTCTTATTGAAATCTATACCAGGAGTTTGGTGGAACCCTTTGTAAGTGTTATGCCCTAGTCCAATCAACTTTGGACATAAACACTTTGAATATATATAATCAATGCATATATATGGCAATATCTATTATTTAATTGAATTAATATTCTAATAAATTAAATAATAGAATCCGTAGATTCAAGTCTTGGTGATTTGTTAATCACAAGGAGTTGTGATTGTGAGATACAAATTACATATGACTGAATCTTAAATCGTTCATGGTCGAAGTAATAACGAGATACGGATATCGTTATTACGGATAGACTATCGCGTGTGGCATTCTTACTTGTGAAGTAAGTAGCTGATCTCACAAGCTAAAGTGTGGTGACACTTGAATGAACACGTGGATGCTTTGTTATAGAACAAAACATTGAAGACCCGCTGAGAGATTCCACTTGGATAACTATCTAAGTGTTAGTGGTTAATCTCTAACGTTCGGTAGTGGAATTGGTCCTTTGACTTGAGGTCATCATAGTAGCTTATATGAGGGCAGTCATACTTTGGTGATGTTGGATGTTGCTCTGTCAAGGGTCGCTAATACAGCATCGTTCGGGTATGTCAAGAATCATATGAAGGTTGTGAATGATCAATAGAGGATTCGTCACTCTTAGATAGTAAGAGATTATGATCTACATTTTATCCAGTTAAGTTGATAATGAAATCCTTGGCCAAGGTGAACTCATAAGTCGGAAAAGAGTTTTCGACGTACATTGACTTAACAGTGGGATAAAAGATATAATCGATAATTGAGATTGACACATATCCATATCTCATAATTGATCGGATCATATTGACGAAAGGATTATAGTTTCACGGTAAACGAACAAGTTTGGTTTTATCATGCTACGTGATATTTCCCGTCACATGTATTACCCTGATACATTGCTAGATGTCAATCTGGGACAACGAAAATGAATTAGTGATAAATTAAAAGGGGCGTTTTAATTTATTGATTTTGATTAGATCAAAATAATAATTCACGTCGTTCGGCATCGTGATCGGGAACCTAATGGGTCACACACAAAAGAGAATCAGAAGAATGAGATTTACCAATTAATTAATTGACAAGTGTTGGATAATTAATTAATTGGGTTGTTTGTTAATATGCCCGAATTAATTAATTGGATTAATTAATTCATGGACCAGATTTAATTGATTTGATTAATTAAATCTTGGACCGGGTTAAGTTTAATAGATGGGCCGAGCCCATCTGGACTTATATTAATAAGCTGTTAGGGTTTGAAAAACAGTAGAGAATTTTATTATTCTTGCTAGCACAAGAAAAGAAAACCCTAGCCGTCATTCTTATTCTCTGTGTGGATCACCATTGGAGGCTGGACAATTGGACAGCTTGGATTGCAGATCGTGATCATTGGAGTTCAAGAAAAAGCAAAAGAGTTTGTGGAATTCATCAAAGGTATCATTCTCATCACAGTTTCTATCTAAACACATTGCAGATCCTCGTTTGGGAATTGAAAATTGTTTAATTTCCGCTGTGCATGTTAAGTAAATTCCCAACAGTGGTATCAGAGCCTACTTTGTGTTTGTTAGAAATTGTTTTGCACGATTAAACAATTAAAAGTTAATTGTTTATTTTTGTTTCTTGAATCTAGCAATTTAGAAAATTATTTTTCATCTTCAAAAATCTGTTTTGAAAATGAAAATAATTTTTCGTCCAAAAAAAAAAAAAAAAAAAAAAATTTTGGAAAAAGCCGCCGCCGGCCATGGCGGCAAACTGTGCCGCGCACACGGCAAAGCGCGCCGCCACGGGGAAGGGCCGCATGACGCGCGTGCTGCCGGCTGGGCCGCAGCAGCTGATCGGCTGTTGCGGCTGCTGAGCGCTCGCTGTCAGAAGTTGCAGCGGCGAGCGCCGCTGCTTGAAATCGCAGCGGCAGCTTGCCGCTGCGACGCTGCAGCCACAGCAGCAGCTCCAACGAGCTGCTGCCGGTGGCGGGTTACTGCTGCAGTAACCCGCCGCAGCAGGCGACGGGATCGGGAGGCGCCGGAGACGAAACGCCGGCGAAAAGGGGGGTAATGTTCTAGGGTTTCAGCAGTCGGGTGGAGGCGGGGGCCTGACCTGCAATTTGTGGACTTTCAGGCCCTCGCCTGTAATTATATGTATAAAGGGTCTGTCTGCAATTTTAAATAAAGGACTGTCTTGCAATTTTCGAAATTGATGGGGTTTGTTTTTAATTTGTAAATGGGTCAGTTTGCAATTTTCAAAAATGGTTTTGAATTAAATATTAAAATGGTTTTAAATTAATTTTTCAAATAGGTTTGACCTAAAATTTTAATATTGACCCGTTTAAAATTTTATTTAAAAATTGACGACTTTTATATTTTCGTTAAAATTAGATTTTAACTTAAATATTAAACTTTGACCCTAAATTGAATTTTATTTTATTTAGGAGTTTTATACTAAATTAAAATGTTAATTCATTTTAAATTAGAGTTAGACTTTAATTTAATATTTAATTAAAATTTGATTTTAATTAAATTATCAACCCTAGTATATTGTTAAAATTAGAGTTGGACTCTAATTTGACATTTAATTGAAATTTGATTTTAATTAAATTGTTTCGCCCTAAATGTTTCTTAAAATTAGAGTTGGACTTTAATTTAGTATTTAATTAAAATTTGATTTTAATTAAATATGTTCACCCTGATATTTTAGAATTAGAGTTTGACTCTTATTTTTTATTTAATTAAAATTTGATTTTAATTAAATTCAACCCTATTAATTTGATTATAATTAGAGTTGAACTTTATTTTAACGTTTAATTAAAATTTGATTTTAATTAAATTGTTTTGCCCTAAAATTTTATTGGAATTAGAGTTGGACTCTAATTTGGTATTTAATTAAAATTTGATTTTAATTAAATAGTCCCGCCTTATATTTGTAGAATTAGAGTTGGACTCTAATTTGATATTTAATTAAAATTTGATTTTAATTAAATAAGTCCGCTAATTAAATTAATTAATTAATTTGATTAATTAATTATTTAATTCTTCCGATCCATTTGTCTAAATTAGTTTAGACGACTTTAATTGCTAGAAACTTGAAACATGTTTGCATATAATATTAGATATTATATAGGAAAGCATTTATTTGATGAATGTTTAATTAGTGGATGATTATGGACTCGACCATGTGGATGTGTTGAATGGTTAGTTTTATTCTTGTTGTTTTATGAGCCTGCGAGCTCTTATTTATTTTGGACCTGCGAGTCCGTTATTATTATTATGGGCCTGCGTGTCCAATATTATTTAGGCCTGCGTGCTAACTAGTATAGGATACAAGTTGCATCTGGACTAATTGGAGATACAAGAAGAGGAGGAAACCATAGAGATGGAGCATTGTATGAATCAATGCTATACCCCCTAGGAACTGACCGACTAGTCTTCCTTATGACTCGGGAGGACTAGATAGTATAAGTCCATAATCGTCCACACTATTATATGTATGTTTATTTGCATGTTAGATGTATAATAAAATATATATAATTATTACGATGAGACCTTTTGCATGCAAAACCCCTCGTTAAAAATATTAAGTCGATTTGTTATTTGCCTTCTATCATTATAGTGAAAAACGAGAGTCCTCAATCGATCTAAGCTTGTTGAGTACACTCAAGGCTGGTCGATTAGGGATATGTTTGACACTATGAAATATTAGATATTTCTGAATGATGGATTTGACTTAACTAATATTTATCTTTTGTTGAGTACACTCAAGAAGATAAATTTTAGAGGCATGTTAAAATATTAAGTCATATTTATATTTGCCTTCCATCATTATAGTGAAGAACGAGAGTCCTAAATCGATCTTAGCTTGTTGAGTACACTCAAGGCTGGTCCATTAGGGATATGTTTGACACTATGAAATATTAGATATTTCTGAATGATGGGTTTGACTTAACTAATATTTATCTCTTGTTGAGTACACTCAAGGAGATAAATCTTAGAGGCATGTTAAGCTAACACATAAGATGTGTGAAGACAAAGAGTTGTCGGCTTAATGATCTGGGAGTTGTATGAAGATACAATTGATAATAGTATCTACCCAAATGTTTTATTAGGGCTTGTTGAGTACACTCAAGGTTTTAATACAACAAATGGGATACCTGCACACTGGGAATCAAGTATGGATTCCATAAATTTATGTGAGAGGGTCATAAATTTGAGTTAAACAGTGGGAGCGAAATTAATTTAATAAAAGGCCATGTTAAATTAATTTATGCATTATATATATTATTTCTTTTACTTTTCGTCGTTTACATTTATTGAATCATGAGTAACCATATGTAAGAGGCATATTGTATGCCAACAACCAAAGCAAATTTTCTTGATTGACGCTGCAATCTGAGAATTGTTCTCAGGCATGAAAAATTGGTTGTGTCCTTGAGTAGTCATTTCTAGAGACACCTGTTGATGACTCGATAAAAGAAGAGGTGGCTGCTATAATAAACACAGTGATGACGATAGTACTACAACATATGTGATGTTTGTAACTATGTCACCTGAGTTACAAAGCGACATAAGAGTATAGATGCTAACACATGATTTTTCATCTCAATATGTTGAATGATGAACAATCATACGAGGAAATGTATGATATTTCCCAGCAACTATACCAGTGCTTAATGACAGAAGAATCTTCAGTCTGTGCTTGTGTACTGAAGATGCAGACTACCTTGAGAAGTTGTCTTGATTGCGTTCAGTCATGAACAATGAACTAAGTATAGACTTGGTTCTGCAATCTCTGTCAAAGAGTTATTCATAACTAATTATGAATTTAATATGAATAAACTCGAAGCACGCTCATTGAGTTGCTGAACATGTTTAAAACTGTTAAGTCCAACATCTGTGTTTGTAGTGGACAAATCTTAGTCATAGATTCCTCTAAGGAAGTCTAAAGGATGCTTTAGGAAAGCAACCAAGATGACTAAGACAAGCTTAAAGCGAATAAGGACAATACCAAATCTGATGATCCTTATTATCATTTTGGAATGATGGGTCATTAGAAATGAAATTGCAAGGCTTAAATCTACTTCGTTAGTTTTATGGGTATTAGATACTAGATATAGATCTCATATTTATATAAATATGCGAAACTAAATAAAAGTAGATCTCTCGAGAATGGAGAAGTTGACCTACACGTTGAAAATGAGCAAAAGTTGTTGCATTGCCTGTAGAAGCATATTTCCTGCCATTGCCTTTAGGCTCGATATTAGAATTAGAGAAATGTTAATTTTGTTCTCACCATTACCAAGAGCATTAAATAAATTTCATGTTTTGACATGAATTATTTTAATGTTAAGGACAATTGTTGTTCCTTTTTATCTTGATAAGATCTTAATGGTTATGGTAAATTACAAAATGACATTTATATTCTAAATGTTGAGTATTCTATAATGAGTATAGAAATTGAAAGGCATAAAAATGATAATCTGAATAACACCTATATCTGGCATTGCAGATTTGGTCACATAAATGAGAATGCAGTTCCAAACTTACATGGAGATGTATATTTGGGTCAAATAATTTTGAATCATTTGACAAATGCGAATCATGTCTGTAAGACACAGTGACCAAATCTCCTTTTACTTGAAAAGGAAAATGATCTGCACAATTATTAGGTCTAATACATAGTGATGTATGTAGATCCATATCAATTAATGTCAGGTGAAGTTTATCTTATCTCATCACATTTACTAATGATCATTTCAGAAATGATCATATATATTTGATGAAATTCAAGCATGAATCTCTTGAAATGTTCAGGGGATTCAAGCTAGGAATAGATAAACAAATAGGTAAACATATTCTTACACTAAGACTTGTTCGAGGTAAAGAATATCTAAAATGGAGAATTTTAGATTATCTAAAAGAGAATTAGATTCTCATGCAGTGGATTCCTCCACATACATTGCAACATAATGATGCATCTGAAATGAGGAATCGTGCACTATTAGACATAGTGCAATAGAGAACCAGCCATGCAAACATTCAAAAGTCGTTTTGAAGTCATGCACTGATTGATACGTGTTGCGTACTAAATCGTGTCTCATCTAAATCGGTTGACAAAACTTCATACGAGTTATGAAAATGCCCAACTTATCTCATATGAAAGTTTGGGCTGTGATGCTTATGTGAAGCATATTGGATCAGATAAGTTTGAAACTAGATCCGTTAAATACATATTTGTGGATATCCAATAGACAATTGGATATCAATTCTATAATCCCGTTGAGAAGAAGATGTTCATCTCAATACATGTCGTACTCTTAGAGAAAGTGTTTACTCTAATAGAGACAGTGGGAGTAGAATAAATCTTGAAAGAGTTCAAGAGTCCACGGATATAATTAACCGAATAGATGAACCTGAGTCTTATCCCACACCAGCTGAGGGACATACTCTTGATCAAGAAGTGGAGACTTCTGAGAACACGTTAGCTCAGTGTAAATCTTGTAGGATCATTTGACCTCCTAAAAGGTACGAATCCATGATTACTAATCAAGGATAATGAACCTACTAATTACATAGAAATAAAGTCAAGTGTTGACTTAAAGAGATGGACTTGTTGTATGTAACCGAGGTTTGACCTTGGTCGACTTGCCTAATGGATTAGAACCCATAGGTTGTAAATGAGTTTACAAGAAAATGTCAATATGGATTGAAACAAGCCTCTTGGAGTTGGAATCTTCGATTTGATGCAAAAAGTCAAAATGTTTGATTTTATCAAAAATTGAAGACGAAATGTGCGTTTACAAGAAGATAGTGGGAGCATTATCGCATTCCTGATATTATATGTATGAGACATATTATAGGAAACGACGTCTCTATATTTCAATTGTTGAAATTATGGTTGTCAAATAATTTCTCCGTGATGGATGTGGGAGAAGCAAGTTGATCTATAGAGATAGATCTAGAAGATTGCTTAACTCATCCCAATCTATACAGATAAAATCTCGAGAAGATTTTATATGGAGAAAATGAACTGAGAGTTCATGGATAGAATGATGCTAACTTCTAGTCAGACTGGAATAATAGCACATCTCAAATAGGATATTGGTTTACTCTTAAGCGGTATGTTGGAAATGTTCCAAATAACCGTTGATTCAATAATGGAAGCCTTATAAATCATTGCTTTACAAAGCAACAAAAGTTGTGGTCTAGATCAGGGAGTTCATCACTGAACTTAGAGTAGTTCCTAACATTGTTGATCACACGCTTATGCATTGTGATACAATGGAGCCATCGTGCAAGCGAAGGAACTAAGGTCTCATCAATGATCTAAACATATGTTAAGGCAGTGTTATCTCATTGAAAAGATAATACAAAGAAATGACGTAAATAAAGAACGAATTCCCACAAGTTATTAAATTGCAGTTCCACTGACAAAGAGTTGTCGCAGTATAAACATGATCGTCATGTAGACTCTTATGGTATAAGATACATAAGTGATTGGATCTAGTGCAAGTGGGAGTTTGTAAGTGTTATGCCCTAGTCCAATCAACTTTGGACATAAACACTTTGAATATATATAATCAATGCATATATATGGCAATATCTATTATTTAATTGAATTAATATTCTAATAAATTAAATAATAGAATCCGTAGATTCAAGTCTTGGTGATTTGTTAATCACAAGGAGTTGTGATTGTGAGATACAAATTACATATGATCAATCTTAAATCGTTCATGGTCGAAGTCATAACGAGATACGGATATCGTTATTACGGATAGACTATCGCGTGTGGCATTCTTACTTGTGAAGTAAGTAATGATCTCACAAGCTAAAGTGTGGTGACACTTGAATGAACACGTGGATGCAATGTTAAAGAACAAAACATTGAAGACCCGCTGAGAGATTCCACTTGGATAACTATCTAAGTGTTAGTGGTTAATCTCTAACGTTCGGTAGTGGAATTGGTCCTTTGACTTGAGGTCATCATAGTAGCTTATATGAGGGCAGTCATACTTTGGTGATGTTGGATGTTGCTCTGTCAAGGGTCGCTAATACAGCATCGTTCGGGTATGTCAAGAATCATATGAAGGTTGTGAATGATCAATAGAGGATTCGTCACTCTTAGATAGTAAGAGATTATGATCTACATTTTATCCAGTTAAGTTGATAATGAAATCCTTGGCCAAGGTGAACTCATAAGTCGGAAAAGAGTTTTCGACGTACATTGACTTAACAGTGGGATAAAAGATATAATCGATAATTGAGATTGACACATATCCATATCTCATAATTGATCGGATCATATTGACGAAAGGATTATAGTTTCACGGTAAACGAACAAGTTTGGTTTTATCATGCTACGTGATATTTCCCGTCACATGTATTGCCCTGATACATTGCTAGATGTCAATCTGGGACAACGAAAATGAATTAGTGATAAATTAAAAGGGGCGTTTTAATTTATTGATTTTGATTAGATCAAAATAATAATTCACGTCGTTCGGCATCGTGATCGGGAACCTAATGGGTCACACACAAAAGAGAATCAGAAGAATGAGATTTACCAATTAATTAATTGACAAGTGTTGGATAATTAATTAATTGGGTTGTTTGTTAATATGCCCGAATTAATTAATTGGATTAATTAATTCATGGACCAGATTTAATTAATTTGATTAATTAAATCTTGGACCGGGTTAAGTTTAATAGATGGGCCGAGCCCATCTGGACTTATATTAATAAGCTGTTAGGGTTTGAAAAACAGTAGAGAATTTTATTATTCTTGCTAGCACAAGAAAAGAAAACCCTAGCCGTCATTCTTATTCTCTGTGTGGATCACCATTGGAGGCTGGACAATTGGACAGCTTGGATTGCAGATCGTGATCATTGGAGTTCAAGAAAAAGCAAAAGAGTTTGTGGAATTCATCAAAGGTATCATTCTCATCACAGTTTCTATCTAAACACATTGCAGATCCTCGTTTGGGAATTGAAAATTGTTTAATTTCCGCTGTGCATGTTAAGTAAATTCCCAACAGCCTTTACCTACGAGCCTGGCTTTTAACCTTTGAATTGAACCATCCGTGTTCTGTTTGAGTTTAAAAACCCATTTGTTGCCTACTATATTGTATTCCGGTAAGGGTGGTACAAGTTCCCAGGTTTTAGCTTTTGTCAAAGCACTAAACTCTTCTTCCATAGCCCTTTTCCAATCATCATTCAATAAGGCCTCAGTCACATTCCTAGGTTCTGACCGATTTTTGTTGACTTCCCCAAGTAGACTTTTGGTTTAAATACTCATGCCTTTGCTCTAGTGATCATAGGATGTCCAAGCTGATTTTCTATTCTGTGTTGATACACTTCTTCAATTCTGTTTTCATCTAACTGCAGAGGGGCTTCACTTATCTGTGGCAAATTTGATTCAAGCATTGTAGGTTCTGCTCCACCATTACCTTGAGGGTAACCATGTTGTGAATTGTCATGTTGAATGTCATTAGAATTAGAGGGAACATAATGTTCAGCTTGAGTAACCTCAGAGTGATTAGTATTAGCTGGACTTGAAGTAGATGTTATTTGGTTTGATTTAGTTGGGAATTGGAAACAAGACATAATAGTTTTTGACATCATTGGTTCTGATTTAGTTTTTGTAGAGGTTAAGGATTCGAAAGGAAACTCTAGTTCATTAAATATGACATGTCTTGAGGTGTATGGTCTTCCAGTCGAACTTAGACACTTATAGCCTTTGTGAGATTCACTATAGCCAATGAAGGTACACTTGGTGGAATGAACGCTGAATTTATGCTTTTGATAAGGGCTTAGACAAGGATAGCATGCACATCCAAATACTTTTAGTGCTTGGTAATAAGGTTCTTTGCTGTATAGTATTTGATAGGGTGGTTTTCCTTTGAGGGTAGGTGTTGGTAACCTATTTATAAGATACGTGGCAGTTAAAAAAGCCTCCCACTAGTATCTTAAAGGCATTGTAGCTTGGGATGGTAATGTAAGACATGTCTCAGTCACATGCCTGTGCTTCCTCTCTACCCTGCCGTTTTGAGCTGAGGTATATGGACATGGGTGCCTAAATTCAATACCTTCTTGGTTTAGGTACTTAGAGAAGGTTCTATATTCGCCACCCCAATCAACCTACAGAGTCCTGATTTTTCTACCCAACTTATTTTCAACCAGTCTTTTGAATTAAATGAATAAACTTAAAGCCTCACTTTTCTGTTTTAATGGGTAAATCCATGCATGTCTACTAAAATCATCAAGAAAAGATATGTAATACTTGAAGCCTGAAGTAGATAAGATAGGGGCTTGTCCCCAAATGTCTGTGAACACAATATCTAATGGTTCTTTGGCATGTGACAATGATAAGGGAAAAGGTAGCGAGTGAGATTTTCCAAGTTGGCAGGCATTGCAGAATGATCTGATATCATTTTCTTTAATTTTGAGATTACAGACTTTGAGAACTTCAGTCATCACTTAATTAGAGGGATGACTAAGCCTCTTTGCCATGCATCACTTGTGGAATTAAAAGACTCAAAACTGGAGACACTTGAGGACATGCTACAGAATTTATTTGTGAGAACTAACTCTTGAGTGGAGCTCTTAGAAGTTTGACGAGGAAAGTCCAACTGGTATAATCCCTCTTTAAGCTTCCCTTGCATGATCATCTCCTTCGTCAACTTGTCCTTGACAAAATAACAATTAGGGTCAAACTCCATAAAGACATCATTATCTGAAGTTAGTTTAGAGACACTTATGAGGTTTTTCTTAATTTTTGGTACATGAAGAAGTTTATCTAAAATCAGGACTTTATCATTCAAAACTGGAAGGTGAGTGATGCCAAAATGGGAAATATGTAACTTACTTTCATCTCTTACCACGAATTTCTCCTTACCACCATACTCATTGACTGTGGTGAGGTTCCCTTTGTCTGAGGTTATGAGATTGCTTGCTCCAGTATCTGTGTACCGTGCTGGGTCATTAACAAGGCTGGGAGAAGCAATCAGTGTTGTAGGAGAGGTGTTGAAACTGGTTCTCTAGTTTAGTGACACTCCATTATACCTGTCGTCATATCTGAAGTTGCATATGTTAGCATTGTGACCAATTTTTCCACAAACTTGACAAATTGGTCTATCACCACCACCATAGAAATTGCCTCCTCTTTTTCCACTCTATAGCTGCTAAAACTGGTAAGTCTTCCTCCAGAGCCTGGCCTATATGACTTGAAGCCCTGATGATTTGATCCCGACCTTTGTGAGAAATTGGCTGAGGTCTGATTGATATTGATTTCAGCCATGTCATTTCTCAGAGAGCTGAGATGTTCTAGCCTGCTTTCATAAGTTTATTGAAGCTCCCCCCAAGATATAAAGTCTCTGCTATTTATCTGAACAACTATAGGAGTGTAATCATCATCTAAGCCTGCTAGAACCTGAGTGACTAAGTCTGAATGAGTCATAGTTTTCCCTGCAATCTCTAGGTTGTCTGCAATCTGCTTCACTTTGTTAAGGTATTGATCAATATTCATTGCACCTTTTCTTAACTTCTGCAATTCACCAGAAGGAAAATAACTCTGGACTGGTTTTGCACTCCATTGCTTTCTTCAATGGCTGTCCAAAGCTCATTTGAATTTGTAGCACCCATAACCCTCATTGCAATGTCTAAAGTCATTGAGGTATATAGCCAACCCATAAATAACTGATCTTTTGACATCCATTTGCTATATTCTGGATTTTTAATCATCTCATTGGTTTCTCCCGCTTCACCATTTACCTGAGTTCCAATAAACTCTTGTGGACAAAGCTTTGTCCCTAGAATATAACCCTCAAGATTGTGACCTCATATGATTGGAAGTATCATGTTTTTCCACAGCAGGAAATTGTTCTTGTCCAACTTGACAGAAACAATTTGGGTGAGGTTTACACTAAAAGGTGAGACGTTGCTTCCCAATTGTGGAGTGGCGGTGCTACTGGACACTGAGGCAGGTGCTGGGATTGGATTGGCAATCTGTGGAGTGTGACTGGCGTTTACCATTGCTGGTGCTCTGATAGCAAGTAAAAGTTCACAGTAAAAGATGAATAATTCAATTCACGTAATACAAATTAATGACAACCGTGAAGGTTTAATAGATACAATGAATGTGGAGGGAATGGTCTAGAAATAATAGCTATTGGTTGGTTCCTAAAATTGTGGATCTTGTCTAGAATATTTTACAACAAATTGAGTGCTAGCATAATGATTGTAACCATGTCAACAGCAAGAGGGTGAGCTGCTGATGAAATGCTCCAGCTTTGTAGCTCTCCAGCTGATATGTAAATGCAATTATCTGGGTAGCTAATTCAGCTAACAATGCAACGCTTATAACACTCAATCCCTTGCTTATTTCATGAGCAATAAAGTGATTAGCAACAAATTTCCCAGTTCCTTAATTCGACCGATGCCTTTTTATACGTCAAAGGATGCCTTTTTGTTGCATAATTGCAATGGCATTCTCAGCAGTCGAACCATTTCGTAAAGTGGATACATGTTCACAACCTTTATTTTGGAAGAAAACATTTAACTGCGATAAGGATGCAGCTACGAGAATTCATCATTATCTTATTCTGCTTATCTAGCAAGTAGCAAGCATTTTGGAGGAGTGGAGAAGTAAATGGAAATGTTAAAACTTTGCAAGAACACAAATGTCATTGATATCAAAACTACTTATAAACACACAACTATAATATTATGCAATATCGTAATGTTTGACACTTGACAGAAGTTCACAAAATTAAATTGATGAACAATCTAATCTTTAAACCTACAATGTATTGATGTATCACATTCTCTGCATACCACTGATAGACCTGCAATCCACATAACATACCAAATGCGCAAAAAATGAGCAAGGGTAGTATAGGGAATTGGTGGAAGAGCAGCCACATGTACAGTTACATAATCAGTTAGGAAGGAAACCAAATATAAATAGGGAAAATGATTACTATGAAGGCATGCAGAAATTGGTAGTCCACTAGGAGAGAATTGGCCTCTCAAATTCCAAATACCTGTATTTCATTTTCTTGTTAATGCATTACATAAATTCTTGTTTGTAGTAACATTACAGAATTAGCTAATACAATTCCAATTTGATCCATCTTTCTTCTGCTTCACTATTTAAATTCAAATTTTAATCGGTTATGGAAAACTGCAATTGTATAGTAACCTATCATTGGTATCAGAGCACTACGATCGTGATGGTGAATTTATCAGATTGGGTGGGAGAGTTGGAAGGGTTTCACAGAAAAATAAAAAAACAAATGGAAGGAATGTAAACTGGGTTCAACAGTATACAGGTGGAGATGTAAAGGGTATAAAATATTGAAAAAAACATGTCAATAATTTTAAAGCAATTCACCTTCATGAGATCGAATTGGAATGAAGGAGAGAGAGAGGGAAAATGCAAAGGGATCGAAGGAGGGAAAGACTCAGAGTATACTTTGCATTCTGAAAATTTCCCAGGTTAGGAGACAAGCAATCGAGTCAGAAGTGGTGGTTCAAGATAAAATTGGAGACCGAAACTAAAGGGAATGAGGCTGGAGATGCTTGTGTTTTTTGGGAAAGAAACCAGACGACTGGATCTTCATGGCAGAACATTATTTTGTGGTGAATCAGTTGAGGGAGGTGGAAAATTTGGAGATGACAGCACTGTGTTTGGAAGGTGATGCACTCATCTAGTATTAATGGGACAGAAGAGAAAAGGCTAAAGGAATTGGGAAGAACTCAAAGTGTTGATGAGATCTCGATTCGGGTCTTTATGAAAAGGCACCATAGATGAGTGATTCCTTACTCTTCGACAATATAGGTTAATGATGGAATATTGAATTGCCTTTGAGATTTTAGCAGTGCCAGTCGAAGATGTTTCTAACGCCATCTTAGATGGCCATTTCATAAATGGGCTAAGACTGGAAATAAAGGCTAAAATCTGAGTGTTGAGGCCCACGAATTTAGAACATATCATGGAGCTCGCCCAACGAATTGAAGAAAAAAATCTGATATGGTAGGCCCCTTTCGATAGGTCTGATCCAATAAGAAACAAATTAGTCCCTAACCCAAACTGGCAAAACCGCATTAGCTCTTCCACTGAGTTAATGGTAGTATATGTTCCTGTAGTACTAAAACTAGATACTCTAGCTGAAGAGGTCTGCGCAGACTTATAGTTACAAAATATTATTAGGGAGCTCATGCAAGATCCTTTTAGCAGACCAGATTTTGCTTTGGTGAATGGCCAACTGTTGTATAAGGGCATTTATTTCTGCCAAGGGGTCAACGCACCAACATTTATTGGGAAAGAACGAAGGCTGATATTCAAAGCTATGTGAGCTAATGTACAATTTGTCAACAAAACAAGTATATCGCATTATCACTGGGGTGTTTATTGCAACCACTTCCTATTCTGAATCAAGTTTGGAAAGACATAGCAATGGATTTCATCGAAATTCTACAGAAATTGTGAACCATGAATACAATTTTGGTAGTGGTGGATCGAATAAAAAAATACGGACACTTTATAGGATAAGCACCCTTTCTTAGTGGCAACTATGGCTGGAGTTTTTGTGAAAGAAATGGTGCAACTACATAGGATACCCCGTTCCATAGCATGGGATAGAGAAAAGGTATTCGTAAACCATTTTTGGGAGGAATTATTTCGTTTACAAGGTACGAAGCTCAGTGTTAAGTGTATTTTATACACTTATTCGAGGTCTAAAATAATAATATTTGATAGTTCTTTCACAAAATATATCCTAATTTTTTGCATTTTAATTTATACAGGTAAAACTCAGTGGTTGGACAAAGAATGGAAAGAAAGAAGTAAAAAATGGTGAAAATGGCAAAATTTAAAGTTTGAGGATCAAATTGCAAATTCAATAGTTGATTTGGACCACAAGATGATACTTTGAAGATGTCTAGGAGATAATTGGGTGGAATTAGAACTCAAAAAGGATTGGAATTTATCACAATCAATATCCAATCGCACAAGTTATATTTCAGATTTTTAGTCGAAGATTGAGACCCATTTTTGGTAGCGTAAATGTCCGAGCTGAGAAATTTGTATTTCTACCAAAGTTGTAGCCCTTTAAGTTATCTTTCTACAGAACTTTGAATCACGTCAATCAGCTATCAGACGAGAAAATTATGACCAAAATACTGACTACTATGTAGAGACAAAAAATCTGCGTGCGAATGCAACTTTCCTTATCCGATTATAACTCTTTTGGAAGTCAATTTTGAGGTGAGTTTGTATCAATTTTCGACTGTTACAAATAGAGGGCAGCAGAATACATATTGGGAACTCTCATGTACATAATATACTCCATTATTCATCAATTATCATCATCGAATAAGGAGAATTCATAGTTCTTGTGAGAGAATTGATGGAGATTTGGAAGAATTCATTCAAATGGAGGTTCAAACCTAATTTTTGAGCAAAGAAGAGAAGGCGCAACTGGAGATTCATCAAGAAATCATTGAAGAGATTTAAGATTTCAAGATTCGTCTTCACGTTCTCAATTTATCAATAATCCGGGTTATGTCTTTTCACTTATATATGATTTCTTGTAATTTCAATATGTTAGGCTAGATTTTTATATTGCTAAAGATATAGATGAACCCTTGTTTTGAAACTTTTAGTGTCAATTAATTATTGATGTTAATTTATTAGAATGCGTGGATATTTATTATGATTTAGTTTGCTTTTCAATTAATTGACCACTAGTTGAATTGCTTGTGGATTTTATTATCATCGAGAGAGGTAATAAAATCGTTTGCACATAGTAATAAATATTGTGAGGTTCGATAGAGGATAGAGATATACCTCTATGCTTTGCATGGTTCATAATGATGTTCTAGTTCGTTAATGCATTTATGATGTTCTTATTTTTCATTGAGAGATAGGAAGGTCGCATGAGGGGAATAGATTTAATAGCTATCGAGAGAGGCTTTTAAATAAATTTGGAACTTCGACCAACTCGCATAATAACAAATTGTCAATTTAATTATTAAACTAAAAATGCATAAATAAGGGGGATTCTAGATCTTAGCAATACATCTCATGAATCTGATAAACTCTTACTTTAATTTCTTGTGCATGATAAATTAAATATAGATTTATTAGAAACTATTATTGCTGTTCGATTAAGGGTATTATTAACTTTAACTCGATCAAACACGTAGTTCTCGTGGGTTCGACACTTTACACACTACTATATTACTTGATCACGACCCCGTTCACTTGCGGGAAATCAACCGACCAAGTTTTGGCGCCGTTGCCGGGGACTATTGTTTTTGATAGTTTTGTTAATTTTAACTTTAGTCTGAATTTTACTGTTTTCTTTAGTTCATTTTTAATCTAAAAAGCACTTTTGTGTTTCCGCTTACTATTTCGAAAACGTGTATGCGAAATTCGAGAACAGGTGATCTTGCTCAATTTTACCCGGAGATCGAACGAACATTCAACATTCGAAAAGGACAACAGTGGAAACACACCAAAAATATAAAGAGAAAGATATGGCAGAAGAAAATCCGAATCAAATAGCTATCGGGGCTAATCTGAGAGTAGAGCGACCACAAGAAGTTGCGGCCAACGAAAACGCAAGGTTGATGGGAGAGTACATGGTTCCACTGGTTGTGGAAAGCCAATCCAGCATAGTATATCCGGCGTTTGGTCAAGCAAATTTCCACCTGAGGACAGACGTGAAAAACATGTTCCAGAATGCATTACATTTCTTTGGGAGATCTACTGAAAGTCTCAATGCCCATATCTCAAGATTCTTGGATATGTGTGCTACCATCGAATATCCGGGAGTTTCAAGCGTAAGCAATTAGGATAAGGCTCTTCCCATACACTTTGAGAGATTCAGCTAGTGAATAGTTGGATACATTTCCTCCTCAAAGCATCACTAGTTGGAATAGCCTAAGTCAGAAATTCCTGAACAAATACTTCCCACCAAAATGAATTGCCAGATTGAGGGATGAAATCACTACATTTTCTCAACTTGATTCGGAGTGCTACTATGAAGCTTGGGAAAGATACAAGGGATTGCTCCGCCAGTGCCCACAACATGGACTGTAAAAATGGCAACAACTGCAATATTTCTACGTTGGGCTAAATCCAACAAGCAGAGCTAATGTTGACTCCGCTTGCGATGGATCAATTACGAAAAGAACAGCGGATCAAGTCTATCAAATCATGGAGGACTTGGCATTCGCCAGTGCATTATGACCAATAGAGAGGAAAGGTGTGCAAAAAGCACCTGGGATACATGAGGTGGATCAATTAACAACCATCTCAGCGCAATTGGCAGCTCTAGCTCGGAAAGTGGAACAGTTGAATGTAACTCAGACAGTGGGACCAAAATGTAACCATTGTGGAGGAAGCCATGAGAGCGTAGATTATACTGTGGGTAGTCCATTTGTCCAATCAGTGGAAGATGTGAACTACATACAAAATTTCTAGATGCAGCAAAATAATCCTTACTCAAATACATACAATCCAGGGTGGAGAAATCATCCAAATTTCACATGGAACAATAATCAGGAAGCTCAAACTGCACCACTAGGTTTCCAACAAATTGAGAAGAAGTCTTCGTTAGAAGATCTAGTGACTAAATTGGCTGAGATATCTACTCAACACATGCAAAGAATGGATAAAACCTTACAAGTCCAGGGAGCTGCCATAAAAAATTTGGAAAATCAGATGGGACAAATAGCGAAAGCACTTTCAGAGAGACCACCAGGAGCACTGCCTAGTGACACTGAGATAAATCCCAAACAGCAAGTAATGGCAGTGAAGGTTGTGGGGGGAGAACAAACTGAGGCAATAACTACCCGTAGTGGAGTTCAACAACCGGAGATTAATGAAAAAAGACCAGCTGCTACGCAAGAGAAAATACCTACCATGGTTGAGGAAAAATTGGAAGAATCCGATCAGAACGAGGAACAAGAAAGAGTATCAAAGGATTCAAAGGTTAGGGCAACCACTCCTATTAAACCCTATGTGCCCTCTATCCCATTTCCCCATAGATTGCAAAAGAAAAAGTTCGATGATCAATTCGAACAGTTCCTAGATATGCTGAAAAAGCTCTACATCAATATCCTATTCATCGATGCTATACGACAGATCCCAATGTATGCAAAGTTCCTAAAGGATATGATATCTAAGAAAAGAAAGCTTCCAAATTGGGAAGAAGTGGCATTAACTGAGGAGAGCAGTGCAAGGCTGCAAAATAAATTGCCACCAAAACTTAAGGACCCAAGGAGTTTCACTTTACCTATTTCACTAGGCAAAGAATTTCATTTTAATACTTTATGTGATACAGGTGCAAGAGTAAATTTAATGCCTTTATCTACTTTTAGGGGACTAAGAGTTGGAGAAGTCCAAGAATCGAATGTAATGCTGCAAGTGGCAGATAGGAGTATCAGATACCCATGGGGTAAGATTGAGGATGTGCTCATCAAGGTTGGGAAGTTGTTATTCCTGGCGGACTTCCTTACTATGGACCTCGAAGATGGCCACGATATTCCAATTATCTTAGGTCTACCCTTTTTAGCAACAAATCGAACTTTGATTGACATGGAAAATGGTGAGCTGATTGTGAGGGTTGAGGACGCACGTGAGATCTTTAAATTATATAATCGACCCGAACAACCATTAGTCCTGGATGAAGCCAAATCTATTGTTGAAGAAGTTCAACGAGGGTCAAATGATACAAAACCTAAACCTCTAGAGAGCTGTGCACAAAAGGAAAACAAAATGTTCAAAATTTGGAAGGCAAAAAGAGGATACAAGGCTGGAAATTGCAAGGAGTGTAAGGATGCGAGACTTCAACATGAGCCACCATGATCAAACTGCCAAGTCTAGCTAAAGACTGTAAATTCAGCGCTTGTTGGGAGGCAACCCAATTTTCTAATCCTTTTATTTATTTTTCGTATTACATTTTACTTAGTTTTATTTTTTATTAATAGGTTGTATTAGTTATAAGCATGTTTTAATTTATAGGGCATCATCATTCTATCATGTTTTCTCTTATGCCTTTGAATTTATTGTTGGTTGTTTCAATTGCTTGTGTTAAGTAACATATGTTCTAGGTTATTTGATATTTATTGTTTGATTTGACTGATATGTGCAGGAACATGGCGTCGTTAAATACTCAAACCAACATCGATCAAGGGGAAAACATGATGTAGAAGATTGTCTAGCCGTCACGCATAGTGCCTTATGCCCTCAACAGAAAATTTTGGGGAGTACCTTCTTCCTTTTCTTCCTCGTCCCGTTGTATTCTTATTTATACTTTATGACATTGAGGACAATATTAATTTTAAGTTTGGGGGTGCAAAAAATTTTGAGTTTTTACTTTTTGTGTGTTTTTTTTTTAAGTGTTTGTTTTTCGTTATTGTTTAATATTCAACAAAAAATTGAAAAATTTCAACAACAAAAAAATATTTTCTTATTTTCGGCTGTGTGCTTGTTTGGGTTAGACAATCTGGCCCATAATAATGATTAAAATTGAGATTTGGTGTTAATTTATGAACTGTGAATATGTTGCATACTAGATTAATTGAGACTTAACCTTGCAAAGCTTGATATTATACATGCACTAGAATTAAGTTGGGCAACGTGATGCTATGAGTTGATTCATATGTTGGATATATAGATAGATTGAATATAGATGTTTTACCCAAACCATAATAAATTATTTATCCTTGGACCAAATTTAGCACAGTTTGGGGTGATTTTACTATTGTAAGAAGATGCAAATGTGGACAGGGATTCCATGTGTGAAAACTTTTGTGTGGATTGTCTTAGATTAACGAGATAAAATTTGACGAAAATCTTAAATTAGAGGTCGATTTACTTGAATAGGTGTTTGATAAAGGGTATTGAACTGATCAAGGTATAAATTATTAAATGTGAATATTCTCTTCGAAACCTTTTTGACCTGGGTTATTAAGTTTTTAAGAGTGTTTAAAACCTGGTGCCCTAAAATTATCTGACTAGGGAGTCATCGGCCTAAAACCTATTACATGAGTCATTTAGAAATCTTAAGGGAGAGAATATAAAAATAAAAAAATTAAAATATATATATTTGAAAATTAGAAAAAAAAAAAAAAAAAGTGCATGAAAAAGAAAAAAAAAATAGCACTAAATGCCTTGGTTACACTCCAAACACTAGTTTGAGAGGATTTGATTTTTTATGAAGGATAATTAGCCTAATTGAGTCTTGGATGTCGAAGCCATCAAAGAATTGGAGAATCCTTGTTTATTAATGTGTTGATGACTTGCAATTGGTAAAGTCCACCCGAATTAGAGTGGGTGAGGATAGTGATTAAAAATTCAACCTTAGATTACACACTGGGGAAAGAGTGAAAAAGGAATAAGTTTGGGGGTGTGTGAATCATACGAGGGGTGAAAGGATATATTTGACTACAAATGGTCGGGAACTAAAGCAACTTGTAAAGTCATGATTGTCTACTTATTTCTTCACACACACGTCGATTTTGCATTGGAAGAGTAGATATTGGTTTGGTATTGTGATTTTGAAACAGTTTGTAGATTTAGTACTATAATTTCAAATACTAATATAAAAAGTTAGATTGTCTAGTCAAACATTTTTTCATGTTTATGTGTTTGTTATTATTTAGGTTATAATTTTGTTTGATAACGAACAAATGTTTAAGTTTGGGGGTATTTGATAAGTGTATTTTATACACTTATTCGAGGTCTAAATTAACAATATTTGGTAGTTCTTTTCACAAGATATATTCTAAATTTTTGCATTTTAATTTATATAGGTAAAACTCAATGGTTGGACGAGCAATTGAAAGAAAGAAGCGAAAAATGGTGAAAAACGGCACAATTTAAAGTTTGAGGATCAAATTGAAAATTCAATTTGTGATTTGGACCACAAGATGATACTTTGAAGATGTCTAGGAGATAATTGGGTGGAATTAGAACTCAAAAAGGAATGGAATTTATCACAATCAATATCCAATCGCACAATTTATATTCCAGATTTTTAGTCAAAAGTTGAGACCCATTTTTGGTATCGTAAACGTCTGAAATTGAGAAATTTATATTTCTACTAAATTATAGCCCTTTAAGTTATCTTTCTATAGAATTTTGAATCGTTTCAATCGGATATCAAACAAGAAAGTTATAATGAAAATACTGACTACTGTGCAGAGACAAAATCTGCGCGCGAATGCAACTTTCTTTATCCAATTATAACTCTTTTGGAAGTCAATTTAGACGTAATTTTCTACCAATTTTCGACTGTTACAAATAGAGGGCAGCAGAATACATATTGGGAACTCTCATGTACATAATATACTCCATATTCATCAATTATTATCATCAAATACTGAGAATTCATAGTTCTTTTGAGAGAATTAATGGAGATTTGCAAGAATTCATTCAAGTGGAGGTTCAAACCTAATTTTTGAGTAAACAAGAGAAGGCGCAACTGGAGATTCATCAAGAAATCATTGAAGAGATTTAAGATTTCAAGATTCGTCTTCACGTTCTCAATTTATCAATAATCCGGGTTATGTCTTTTCACTTATATATGATTTCTTGTAATTTCAATATGTTAGGCTAGATTTTTATATTGCTAAAGATATAGATGAACCCTTGTTTTGAAACTTTTAGTATTAATTAATTATTGACGTTAATTTATTAGAATGCGTGGATATTTATTATGATTTAGTTTGCTTTTCAATTAATTGGCCACTAGTTGAATTGTTTGTGGATTTTATTATCATCGAGAGAGGTAATAAAATCGTTAGCACATAGTAATAAATATTGTGAGGTTCGATAGAGGATAGAGATATACCTCTATGCTTTGCATGGTTCATAATGATGTTCTAGTTCGTTAATGCATTTATCATGTTCGTATTTTTCATCGAGAGATAGGAAGGTCGCATGAGGGGAATAGATTTAATTGCTATCGAGAGAGGCTTTTAAATAAATTTGGAACTTCGACCAACTCGCATGATAACAAATTGTCAATTTAATTGTTAAACTAAAAATGGATGAACAAGGGGGATTCTAGATCTTAGCAATACATCTCATAAATTTGATAAACTCTTACTTTAATTTCTTGTGCGTGATAAATTAAATATAGATTTATTAGAAACTATTATTGCTATTCGATTAAGGGTATTATTAACTTTAACTCGATCAAACACGTAGTTCTCGTGGGTTCGACACTTTACACACTACTATATTACTTGATCACGACCCCGTTCACTTGCGGGAAATCAAACGACCACTCAGCCATAGTAGGGCTTACCATCCCCAATCCGATGGATAGTCAGAAGTATTAAATCACACACTAGAAAAATATTTGCACTGCTTTGCTTCTTCGCGACCTAATTCTTGGTCCAGTTCATTGCAAGGGCCGAATTATGGTATAACGCTTCATTTCACACAACAAGTAAGACTACTCATTTCCAGGTTGTATACGGGTGAGAACCACCTACTCTACTGCAGTTTGACAAAGGGACCACCCTAGTTTCAGGAATAGAGCAACAATTCCTTGAACGGGATCAGATTCTAGAGGAACTGAAAGCATAGTTATTGTGAGCTTAGGTGAAGATGAAGAGCATAGCTGATTCCAAAATGAGAGATTTTTAGTTCGCTATTGGTGATCTTGTACATTTGAAGGTTAGACCGTACCGTTTCAAATCCTTAGCCGCGCGCCCTAACGAGTTGTTAGCACCACGATTTTATGGTCCATTTACAGTGGGTTAGAGGATTGGTCAAGTTGCTTATAAGCTAATTCTTCCTCCGACATGTAACATTCATCCTGTGTTTCATGTATCCCAATTACGCAAGGCAGATGGAACAATGCAAGCTGTGAAAAAAGTACATAGCCAATTAAGTGAGGAGTTAAAGATGTTGGCTGAACCAAAGTCACAACTGGGGGTGCGCAGGGCTTGGGTAGCAATATTCGAAGCTTGGATATTTTAATACAATGGAAGAGACTACCACCACTTGAAGCCACACGGGAGTCTTATGACGTGATTAAGCAAAAATTTCCTTCCTTTCACCTTGAGGACAAGGTGAGTCTCATGAGGGGAAGTAATGATAAACCCGCAATCCACGTGACATACCAAAGGCACAAAAAATGAGCAAGGCCAGTACAGAGAATTGGTGGAAAAGCAGCCATGTCCATAGTTACAAAATCAGTTTGGAAGGAAAACCAAATATAAATAGGGGAAATGATTACTAAGAAGGCATGCAAAAATTAGTAGTCAACTAAGCAAGAATTGGCCTCTCGAATGCCAAATACCCATATTTCATTTTCTTGTTAATGCATTACAAAAATTCTCGTTTGTAGTACCGTTACAGAATTAGCTAAAACAATTCCAATTGATCTATCTTTCTTCTGTTTCACTGTCTAAATTCTACTTTTGATTTGTTGTGGAAAACTACAATTGCACATGAACCTATAATTTTGGGGGAGTGGAGAAGTAAAAGGAAATGCTAAAACATTGGAAGAATGCAAATTTCATTGATATGAAAACCACTTCTAAATACGCAACTACAATTTTCTACAATATCGTGATGTTTGACATTGACTAAATTTCACACAATTAAATTCTCTTATTGGCGAAAATATGATGAACAATCTAAACTTTAAACCTACAATGTATTGTTGTATCACATTCTCTGTATACCACTCTTTCCAACATTATTTTATATATAGATATTCCGATCACCATCTCTTATTTATTAGGACTCTTATCTCGTATGTCCTCACTACTTGATTATTCTTCTTCCAAATTTAAATTGGGTTTGTGTTCGCGTGTATAATGCACATCCAAGTTTGCTATTCACTCTTTAGCAAAATCCATGCGCCAATCATATTTATGTGTTAATGGAAAACAGAAAGTCTAGGGTCCATGTAAATATGAACTTAATAATAGATCTTCAGCCAATCCAAGGGTAAAAATCGACAAATATAAACATAGATGGGAAGCAATGAATAAGAAGCACCTCAACATTATCACGTAAACACTCATTTTCATCAAATGTGGGCCATATCCAGTAGAGAGCACGAAGTGCCACAATATTTTAGGGGTTAATGGATTTAAGTGCTTCTACCATTTGAATATGTCAAAACCCCACAAATATGCCTGATATGAAAAATCCTACATAAAATTTTCATACAAAAATTAAGCATCCAACGTAAGAATGGACTCCAATCAGTGAAATAATTAGAAAGAAATTTCATGCTTATAACTGAAGGACGAACACCTTCAAGTAGGGCTTGACAAAACTCACGAACCGAACTGAACCAGATCCGAACCGACCAGTTCTTCATAAGTTGAATACCCGTAATCGAGAACCAATGAGTTTGGGTCGGTTCTCGATTCTGGATCAAGAACCGAAGAATCGAATAAGAACCGAATCTAAATAATTTTTTTAATTTTTTATATTGAATTAATTAAAATTTTTTAATTTTTTTTCAACAAATTAGTAAATCTTATTAGTTGAACAATTTTAGTTCATTTGTTGTGATTTTTCAATTATGCTTGTAGAGTTTCTTATTATGACAAATCAAGCAATTGGTGATTAAATCACATAGTTGGTAAGTATTACCAATACTTAAAAATATTTTATTTTTATAATTTTTAATTTATATTTCATTTTCTTTATGTAGACTGCTTGAAACAAATGAATTATTGATATGGATCACCAATGTTTCAATATTGGTATCTACTTTTTGGTTTTTGTATACATTAAATGAATCTTATTGAACAACTTGTTATTTATATATTTTTAAATTGAAATACGTTAATTTGTAAAAGTTACGAATGAACATGTCATTAGTTATATTTATGTAGTATTGCTGTAAATGTTAAAAAATTTAATTATGGTATGGAACCGAACCCAAACGGTTCTATAATTATATTTGGACCTAACGGTTCCATTTATTAAATACTCGAAAATTTTGGGTAAGTTCGATTTTGAAAAGAACCGAACCCAACTGACTCATGTCCAGCCCTATCTCCAAGAGCTGTATATAGAGAGTTTTCCACAAGAATCCCCATACCGTGCAACATTTTTAATAATTTTGATAAATAACAATAAACCACGTTCAAAGACACACACGAGTCTCCATTTTTTCAAGTTAAGTATCATGATCAGTGCATTCATATATTATGTACTAATGGAACTTACCTTACAGCCAAGATCCCCGAGCTCGGAAATGCGTTCGCCATCATAAATGTTTGTAATCAACAACGTAAGTTATGGGACGAAATGTGCAGAAAGATAGAATATCGATCACAAAAAGTTAATTACACATTTCAAGATTATTAGTTTGTTTCCTTCTCACTATTTCATCAATTTATTTTGTCTTAATAATTAATTGGTCAAATTCATATATTTATTAATGTACACAATGCATTAGCACATACACTCAAAACATTATAATTTTAAATCACAGAATTTGGTAACTAATTCAAATGTGGCACGCACTCCGCTAGCATAAAATACAAAACGGAAGCACTATAAAATTTTAGAATTTTGCACTCTAGAGTCAAAGAAGACATAGCAAACTTGTAAATTTGGTTAGCTCCAAGAGAATTTTATTCTATACTTTCATATTCTTCTCAATTTGTCATCTTTACTATTTGTTCTTTACTATTTGTTCCTCGTTCCTATTTAATCACAATTGTTTTGTTCTGTTCGAAAAACTTACAAACAGAAACTGAAATCATATTTGTTTATTGTAAAATGTTACATACAAATATACTGGTTATGCAATCTCCCTTGTGCTCCTATTATTTTTTAGCGTGGCTGCAGTATATCATGTATTATGAGTTCCACATTGATTGGTGATATTTACACGATCCACTTAATAAGGTGAGTGTAATCCTCCCCTAACAAGCCAGTTTTGTTAGATTGAGTTAGGCTCAATATCCTTTCTAATATGGTATCAGAGCAGGCCCAATTTTTGCAATGTTAGGTGCACCCAATATAGATTTATTCACAATTGTTTGGCATGTTCCATGCTGTGCGTGAGGGAGCGTATTAGAGTTCTACATTGATTGGTGATATTTACACGATCCACTTAATAAGGTGAAAGCAATCCTCTCGTAACAAGTCGGTTTTGTTAGGTCGAGTTAGACCCAATATCTTTTCTAATATGTATTTCTAAAGGAGAAAATGAATGCATAACCTAATGAAACAATAACCTTAAATTATCAAACTACTGAAGTTGATGTTGAATGAGCTTCCATGTCAACTTAAAGCTAAAATTCAATAATTATTTTTGAAATGTTAACATTAAAAAGTTTCAGAGTTTCTCAGAATGAAAGATGTGAAACCAGTTTTATTTTCTCTGTGAAGAATTAATTCAACTTACAAATTACACATCATCTATACACCTCAGTATCCACCTCAGACCAGCAGTGGCAGCTAACGGATTGTCCTTGCAGCCATTCAGCTACACATTTCTTGTTGTAAATAGATTCCTAGCATCACCCGCATTTCATGTATCGACCTCCATCTGTATAATCTAGGATCTTCCTTGTAATCTATAAATTAGCTAATAGCTGGAGCAATAAGATCTCTCCTGAAATTAATTCTTGCACTGCCTTTGTAATTTAACTTGGTATCAGAGCATTACCATGGCCAATGCCAACAACTCTCCACTGAATGAAGGTCCTAACTCTAATCCTGCATCCATCTCAAGTAACTCAGTTGCTCCAATGCAGGGAAGCAACAATCTCATCCCCTTTGGTGGAAATCTCACTTAAGTAGTATCGGTAAAGCTTGAGAAGAACAACTTCATAATTCGTGCACACAATCTTGAGAGCCACATTTTGGGAACCAAGAAATATCCTCCAGAATATATAGCTATTCAACTAACTGGTGAAGCGGGCACTAGTATTGAAATGACAAAGAACCCTGATTTTAATCAGTGGACGTCGACTGATCAGTTGCTGATGGGTTGGCTTTACTCTTCAATGACTCCTGACATTGCAATGAGAGTCATGGGGGCTAGCAGTTCCAGTTAATTATGGTCAGCTATAAAGAAAAGCTATGGTGTGCAAAACAGATCAAGAATCACCTTCTTGACGGGTGAAATTCAAAAATCTAGGAAAGGAAGACTGAGTATTGATCAATACTTGAACAAAGTAAAACTACTTGTTGACAATCTTGAAATAGCTAGAAAAGCTATTCCCCTTCCTGACTTGGTTACTCAAGTCTTGGCTGGGCTAGATGAAGATTACACACCAATTGTAGTATAGATCAACAGCAGGGATCACATCACCTGGAGAGAGCTACAATCAACTCTCATGACATTCAAAAGCAGACTTGAGCACCTTGACTCAGTAAGAAATGAATTTGCAGGCATCAATCTTGAGCAGACTTCAGTGAATTTCTCTCAAAGATCAGGTTCCAACCAATCTCACTTCAGGTCATTTAGACCAAATTCTGGATGAAGGTTCACCAACTATAGCAATTTCAGAGGAGGAAGAAGATGCAGAAATAGAGGTGGAAACTCCTATGGAAATAACAGATCTATTTGCCAAGTGTGTGGCAAAATGGGCCACAAAGCTAACATATACAATTTCAAATATGATGAGAGATACTCAGGCACTCCACCAAGTCAGAGGACCAACTACAACTCCTCTCTAATCACGTTTATAGCCTCACCTAGCACTGTAAGTGATCCAGCTTGGTTCACTGACACTTGGGCAAGCAATCACATCACAGCAGAGAAAGAAAACATCACTTCTTCAAACGAGTATACTGATAAGGAGAAGGTTATGGTTGGTAATGGGAGTAAGCTGTTGATTTCACATTTTGGTATTACTCATATTCCAATACTGAATGATAAAACACTTATGCTAAATAACTTGCTCATGGAGTTTCATTCTAACTACTATTTTGTGAAGGACAAGCAAACGAGGAAAGTCATACTGCAAGGGAAGCTTAAGGATGGACTATATCAATTGGATTTTCCTTATCAAAACTCAAAGTATCAATCTAAAAATGTTTGCTCTCTCAAATAAACTCTATTACAATCTCACCTCTCTCAGTCCCAATCAAGTTTCTAGTATCAGTAAAGAGTCATGTCAAGAATCTTTGAATTCCTCAATAGGTATATGGCACAAGAGACTTGGACATCCATCTAGACAAGTGATGTCTCAAGTGCTCAAGATTTGTAATGAAAAAGTAAAAGAAAGTGAAGTCAAATCCTTTTGCGATGCCTGCCAATTTGGAAAATCCCATCTATTACCATTCTCATTATCTATTTCACATGCCAACAATCCACTTGAACTCATATATACTGACGTTTGGGGACCAACACCTATTCAAATAGCCTAAGGCTTCAGATATTATATAACCTTTTTGGATGATTTTAGTAGATTCACATGGATTTATCCACTAAGGCAGAAGTCTGAAGCACTAGGTGTCTTTGTCAACTTCAGAAAACTTGTGGAAAATAAGTTTATAAGTAAAATCAAAACACTACAAGCTGATTGGGGAAGTGAATACAGAACCTTCACCAAGTTTTTAATACAAGAGGAGATTGATTTTAGACACCCCTGCCCCCTATACTTCTGCTCAAAACGGGAAAATAGAGAGAAAACACAGTCACATCACAGAAACCAGCTTGACTCTTTTGGCTGAAGCTAAACTGCCTTTAAAATATTGGTGGAAAGCCTTTTCAATTGCCACTTATCTCATAAATATATTGCCTACACCAACTTTTAAAAGGCAAACCCCTTTGTCAGTCTTAAACAGGAAAGAAGCTAATACAAGGCACTAAAATTTTTTAGATGTGCTTGTTACCCTTGCCTAAGACCTTACCAAAAACACAAGTTCAGTTTCCACTCAACCAAGTGTGTCTTTCTCGGTTACAGTCAATCTCACAAAGGTTACAAGTGTCTAAGCTTGACATGAAGAATTTACATCTCAAGGCCTGTTGTGTTCAATGAGTTTGAATTCCCTTTTAAATCTTTATTTTCTGCTCAAAATCAATCAAACTCTGTTGTGCCTGGAACTGTAGTGTCATACTTTCAATTTTCCTCTCAAATGAACACCTCCAATCCCACATCAAATCCTGATGATATAACCCATCCAAAAGCAGCCAATGCTCAGCATAACTCACCTCTCAGCCCAACTCACAACCAGCATATAAGTATGAACAATGCTGAAAATGACAACAGAAGTGAAAGCTTCATCATGATAGAAAATGATCAAGGTATTGAAACTGAAGTTCAGCTGTCTCCAAATGTCGAAAGGCCGGAATCAGATCACTTAGACAATCAGTAACCAGTCAATGAGCATCACATGATCACCAGGGGAAAAGCTGGAATATTTAAGCCAAAGGTATACATGGGAAAATCAGTTGAAATGAAAGCTGAACCTACAGAACCTGAGAGTGTCAATGAGGCCATGATGAATGAGAATTGGAGAAAGGCTATACTGGAAGAATTTAATGCACTAATGAAAACTGAAACCTAGAAGCTGGTCCTACCATCACCAGATTACAATATAGTAGCTAATAGGTGGGTCTTTAGAGTGAAAAGAAACGCTGATGGAACAATTTAGAGGTTCAAAGCGAGATTAGTTGCAAAGGGGTTCCATCAGTCACCTGGAATAGACTTTTTTGAAATATTCAGCCCAGTGGTTAAAACATCAACCCTACAAATTATACTCACCTTGGCAATCTCAAGATGATGGTCAATCAGGCAAATAGACATTAATAACGCCTTTTTAAATGGAGAATTGGAAGAAGAAGTAGTGTTTATGAATCAGCCTAAAGGATTCATAGATAAATCAAAACCTCATCATGTGTGCAAATTGCAAAAGGCCCTTTACGGACTGAAGCAGGCACCAAGAGCTTAGCACGAGAAGCTGACTCCTACATATTTTCCTGATATCCTCATCTTTACGTTGAAAAAAAAGTTGTTAAGCACACATCCAGTATTTCATTGACTAATCAAAAACTTTTGTTTGGCTGCGAAGTAGCAGTTATAACTGAAGGAAAACAATGATTCTTTTTCTCATGTCTGGAATTTCATTTCATTGGTTAGGCAGAGAGGTTGGATTTTGTGAACCACATGTTCCTTGAAAATTACAGTTTTTATACTAACATCAATTAAGTGCAGATAATGTTTACGGTGGCAACTTATGAAAATAATTTAATGAAACAAATTTTTTTCTTTGAGAAGTATGCAATCGGGCAGTAACAATGATTTATATTGTGTACCCTTTTATTTCAGCAAAGCTGTCTCTGAAGCCGGATTCAATGCATAAAATCAAAATTATGTACCTACCTATAAAAAACTATAGGATAATTGTTTCAATATCAAATACCGGATTTACACACTGGATACCGTATATGCAGATTGGACACCAGATTTGCAGTATGGATACTGTATATGCAGTGGTAGATACACCGATTTTATATATCATAACAGATTAAATTGTACATATAACAAATCCAATGATTCGTTGATTGCAGTAAGAAATAACAGGTAATTTAAATAATTACAAAACATTAATATGCAACATCAATATGCAGATCGAGTAAGAACAAGTAATTAAACTGTATAAAACTTTTAACCCGAGGCCTGTGTTACACACAGTTTCCTTAAAATAGATTCGCCCCCTCACCGTATGTGCTTGAGGTAGTATAAGCGACTGCTTCCCAGGATACAACGGAGAAACCAGTAAAATCCGAGCACAGCAGATTCTACTCCGGCGAACTGAACAAGTGTCTGAAAAATATCACCACAGACTCGAACAGAAACAGAAAATGCAGAAAAACAGAAACTGTATACAAATGAATTTGTAGATGAAAATTCATGTGTTGAACTGTGGAAAACCGAGACACATATAAAGACTGGCTTGTAACCTGCTCATTCAATTCATAACAATTACAACAGGAGTTTTGGAGTTTCAACAGTTTTGGAAAACCAAAAGTCTATTGAAAAAGTTAAAAAATGTAGCAAAACGTGGACACTCCTAAATGGCCAATTTTGCTCCTTTCGGTCCGACATTCGTGTACGCAGGTCACACTCGTACACAAGTTCTCGGTCCGAAGCCAATTTCGGTCCAAGATTTGCACCCCCCTGGGCGCGCACGTGGAGAGAGCCTCTATACTACACATGATTATACCATTCTAAAGTACAGTCCTTTATAAAGTGGTTTTAAATTTCCTCCACTTCCTATGTGGGACAAAGCTTAAATATTTATTTTTCCCACCAACAAACTCCTTTCACATGACATATTTTGAGCTTCAATTTCTCATTCACCCGAGCATCATTTTTGACAAGTAAGTATATGATTTCGATGTACTCACGGAGGAGAACACAAATCAACTTTCATCTTTCAAAATAGCGAAGCGGGTCCCGCTCAAAATGAGTGCCAAAGTCAGCCTACAACTCAATATTTCCTAGTTTTCCAACAATCCCCCACATGAATGAAAATTGGGAGCGACACATGAATGTGACACATGACGACTAGGTGATATAGTTCAACTGTTGAAACCTGCATAGGATAGGTAGGTGTTACCCTTTGAACCTTCCCTTGTAAAAGCATATTTACTTTACTAGCTGACCAGTAGACACGATATCCTTGAACTGTTCTGCCGTTTATGTAAACGATGATATACTCCACACAGGATTCTTCCTAACACATTTCAGTTCTCATTATTATATTCGTTTTGGCCATGAACATACGCCTAGATCTGTAAAAGTTCACAAGAATTTTGCCCCACACAATTCCCTTAGAAGCGGCCCCACTTCTCTCTCACATAGGTGATTTCTTATTACAAGTGACCCGCATTACTTAGCTCGAATTTCGATGCATAAGAATCATTAAAAGCCTATTTCTTATCCTTCATCTTTACGGGCATCACTATTATATCATAGGAATGGACAGGAGGTAATATCCCCCACAGTGGTTCTATCAAGTCTTTACAATTAGGTTGTCCCTTTGAACCTAGATCTTGGGATCTCCAGTCAACTAGATTGGGTTTTCTTTTGTATTAACTTATCCATACAAGGGCTTAAGTCCCATTCCACTCGATGATTTTTCAACTAACTCTCTATTTAACCCTTTGGTTAGCGGATCTGTAATGTTATCCTTTGATTTTACATAATCAACAGTGATAACTCCAGTTGAGAGCAGTTGTCTTATGGTATTGTGTCTACGACGTATATGTCTAGACTTACCATTGTACATGTTACTCTGTGCCCTTCCAATTGCTGATTGATTATGACAATATATGCAAATTGCTGGCACAAGTTTTGACCATCTTGGAATATTCTCTAAGAAGTTGCGCAACCACTCAACCTCTTCACCACTTTTATCTAAAGCTATAAACTCAGATTCCATAGTGGATTTGGCTATTACTGTTTGTTTAAAGGATTTCCAGGATATAGTTGCACCTGCCAATGTGAACACAAATCCACTCGTAGACTTTGAGTCTTTTATATCAGATATCCAATTAGCATCAGTATATCCTTCAATGACCGCTGGATATTTTGTATAGTGCAATCCAAAATTATGAGTGTATCTCAAGTACCTTAGTACTCTTACTATTCCTTTCCAGTGATCAGCTCCTGGATTACTTGTATATCTACTCAGTTTACTCACTGTGTAGGCTATGTCGGTCTTGTACAACTCATCAAGTACATCCCAATAACTCTCGAGCATTCTACTTAAGATACACTTTCACCTTTGTTTTTGGATAGATGCTGACTTGTATCTATCGGTGTTTTAGCCATTTCAGTATCATCCTTACTGAACTTCTCTAGAATTTTATCCACATAATGTGACTGAGTTAGAGGAAGCCTATCTGATGTTCTTGAAATTTTGATTCCAATTTTAACATCAGCCAAACCCATATCCTTCATGTCAAATCTTGAATTTAACATATCTTTAGTGGATTTAATTATCTTATTGTCACTACCAACAATAACCATGTCGTCAATGTAAAGACATAAAATGATATAACCATTTCCAGTGTCTTTGACGTAAACACATTTATCATACTCGTTGATTTTAAATCCACTTTCCATCATGACACTGTCAAATTTTTTGTGACATTGTTTCGGTGCTTGTTTCAGGCCATATAAAAACTTCACCAATTTACAAACCTTCTTTTCTTGCCCTGGAGATAAAAACTCCTCAGGTTGTTCCATATAGATTTCTTCATCTAAATCTCCATTCAGGAAGGCACTCTTAACATTCATTTGATGTACTTCAAGATTTCGCAGAGCAGCAATCGCAAGTATCATCCTAATAGACGTTATTCTCGTTACTGGAGAATATGTATCAAAGTAATCAAGGCCTTTTCGTTGTCTATAGCCTTTTATTACTAATCTAGCCTTGTACTTTTCAATAGATCCATATGCTTTCATTTTCCGTTTGAAAATCCACTTGTAGCCTAGTGGTTTACTTCCTTGAGGAAGATCCACTAGCTCCCATGTATGATTTTGCAAAATGGAATCTATTTCACTTTTAATGGTCTCTTTCCATTGGGGTCCTTCCAAGGAGTTCACAGTTTCTTGATAGCTTTGAGGTTCACTTTCTAGCATATAGATCAGAAAATCTGGACCATAAGACTTTTCTGTCCTTTCCCTTTTGCTACGTCCTGGTTCAACCTCAACCTCCTCTTCTAATTCTTGGTCCTGACTATCTCCAGTCATAGTCTCATATGTCTGTTTAGAAGAGTTTGCATCTTCTTTGGACTTGCATGGAAATACATGTTCAAAGAACAAAGCATTTCTCGATTCTATTATCGTGTTTTTGTGTATCTCTGAGATTTTAGATTAATACATAAGAAATCAACAAGTACTACTGTTTTGAGCATATCCAATGAAGATACAATCTACGATTTTCAGGCCTATCTTCACCTTCTTTGGTGTTGGGACAGCCACTTTAGCAAGACACCCCCACACTCGTAAGTATTTATAGGAAGACCTTCTTCCTTTCCATAACTCATAAGGGGTCTTTTCCATTTCCTTTTGGGATACCTTATTTAAAAGGTAATTTGCTGATAACACATCCTCCCCCCACATGTTCTGAGGTAACCCAGAACTTACCACCATTGCATTCATCATTTCCTTTAAGGTGCGATTTTTCCTTTTAGCAACACCATTTTGTTGCGGTGAATAAGGTGCAGTGGTTTCATGTATGATTCCGTATTGTGCACAGAATTCAGCGAATGGTGCTTCATACTCACCACCTTGATCGCTTCTTATCACCTTAATTTACTTGTTAAGTTGGTTCTCAACTTCATTCTTGTAAAGAATAAATTTCTCTATCGCTTCATCCTTATTTTTTAGCAAGTAGACATAGCAATATTTTGTACTATCGTCGACAAAAGTAATGAAATACTTGTTGCCACCTCTTGTTTGTACAAATTTTAAATCACATATATCACTGTGAATTAAATCAAGTGGTTCTGTATTCCGTTCAATTGATTTAAATGATAACCTTGTCAACTTTGCCTCAACACAAGTTTCACACATATGTTTTGAATCAATATGGAACGCGGGCATGCAATTCAAGTTAACTAGTCTACATAAAGAATCATAGTTAACATGTCCTAGTCTACCATGCCACATATTGGAAGACTCAAGCAAGTAAGCGGAAGAGTTCATTTTATTCATTTTTAGTTTAACAACCGTTACATTAAGTTTAAACATACCATCGGAAACATAGCCTTTTTCCGACAAACATTCCACATTTTGACAAAATGACTTTGTCCGACTCAAATACAATACGAAAACCATGATTATTCAAAAGTGACCCGAACACAAGGTTCTTGCGAATTTCCGGCACATACAACACATTGTTAAAAGTCAGCTCTTTCCCCGAAGTCATCTTTAGAACCACCTTGCCTTGTCCCTTGATTTTAGAAGTTGCTGAATTTTCCATGAACAACTTTTCTCCATTTTCAATTGCTTCGAAAGCAGCAAATAGTTCTTTATCAGAACACACATGCCACGTAGCTCCCGTGTCAATCCACCATTCTTTTGGGTTAGAGCCCAGCATGTTCACTTCAGAAATGACAGCTACTAGATTCATCTCCGCCACATCATGCGCCATGTAGTCAACTACATTTGCTTCTTTCTTCTTCTTTGGCAATCTGCACTCCGAAGACTTATGACCTACCTTGTCACACTTGAAGCATTTTCCTTGAAACTTCCTTTTAGAAATTCCACCTTTACGTCCTAATTTGGTCCTTTTACCACCAGACAACCCAGTCTTATTTTTGTAAGCCTTACTGCTTTGACCATGCTCCACAACGTTGGCTTTAGCAACACTAGAATTGAACAACTTCTTCTCGGAACTCTTGTTGTCTTCTTCAGTTCGTAGTCTAACAATTAGTTCTTCGACGTTCATTTTCTTTCGTTTGTGCTTTAGGTAATTCTTGAAATCTTTCCATGCAGTGGGCAATTTTTCAATAATTGCAGCCACTTGGAAAGTTTCACTTAACACCATCCCTTCGGCATGAATTTCGTGAAGAATTACTTGAAATTCTTGCACTTGACTGATTATAGTTTTGGAGTCCACCATTTTATAATCTAAGAATTTGCCGACAATGAACTTTTTAGCCCCGGCATCTTTAGTTTTATATTTTCGGTCCAAAGACTCCCACAACTCCTTAGCAGTTTTCATAGTGCTATACACGTTGTATAGCGTGTCTGCTAAACTGTTCATAATATAGTTTCGGCATAAAAAATCCGAATGGTTCCAAGCATCAAGTGAACTGATCGCTTGAACATCTTCCTCACCCTCATTGAGTTTTGGAGCAGTTTCAGTCAAGAACCTCGCAAGATTCAAGGTGGTCAGATAAAATAACATTTTCTGCTGCCACCTCTTGAAATTCAAGTCATTGAATTTCTCCGATTTTTCATTATGATTAACCGGAACAGTAGCCACAAGTTGGCTCACAACATGACTTGACAATCTAGCCACAGTCTGAGCCACAACAGAACTAGAGCCCACAGCCTGATTTCCAGTAGCCACAGCTTGGGTTACATCCATGTTAGTTTGTTCGGTTGCTATTTCTGAAAATTAAACAAAAATATTAGTTTCTAATAAACTAATATAATTATCAAGAAATCGAATGAAACAATTTATCAAAAGAATCTGTTTTAAACTTGTAGGATAATTGTTTCAATATCAAATATCGAATTTACACACTGAATACCGTATGTGCATATTGGACACCGGATTTGCAGTATGGATACTGTATATGCAATGGTAGATACACCGATTTTATATATCATAATAGATTAAATTGTACATATAACAAATCCTATGATTCGTTGATTGCAGTAAGAAATAACAGGTAATTTAAATAATTACAAAACATTAATATGCAATATCAATATGCAGATCGAGCAAGAACAAGTAATTAAAACTGTATAAAAATTTTAACCCAAGGCTTGTGTTACACACAGTTTCCTTAAAATAGATTCGCCCCCTCAGCGTACGTGCTTGAGGTAGTATAAGTGACTGCTTCACAAGATACAACGGAGAAATCACTAAAATCCGAGCATAGCAGATTCTACTTCGGCGAACTGAACAAGTGTCTGAAAAATATCACCACAGACTCGAACAGAAACAGAAAATGTAGAAAAACAGAAACTGTATACAGATGAATTTGCAAATGAAAATTCGTGTCTTGAACTGTGGAAAACCGAGACACATATAAGGACTGGCTTGTAACCTGCTCATTCAATTCATAGCAATTACAACATGAGTTTTGGAGTTTCAACAGTTTTGGAAAACCAAAAGTCTATTGAAAAAGTTAAAAAATGTAGCAAAACGTGGATACTCCTAAGGGGCCAATTTTGCTCCTTCCGGTCCGACATTCGTGTACGCAGGTTGCGCTCGCACACAAGTTCTCGGTCCGAAGCCAATTTCGGTCCAAGATTTGCACCCCCCTGCGCGCGCACGTGGAGAGAGCCTCTATGCTACACATGATTACACCATTCTAAAGTACAGTCCTTTATAAAGTGGTTTTAAATTTCCTCCACTTCCTATGTGGGACAAAGCTTAAATATTTATTTTTTCCACCAACAGACTCCTAACAAACTCCTTTCACATTGCATACTTTGAGCTTCAATTTCTCATTCATCCGAACATCATTTTTGACAAGTATATGATTTCGATGTGCTCACGGAGGAGAACACAAATCAACTTTCATCTTTCAAAATAACCAAGTGGGTCCCGCTCAAAATTAGTGCCAAAGTCGGCCCACAACTCAATATTTCCTAGTTTTCCAACAAAAACTTGCTAGCAAATTGCACCATTACTCCAAACTTATTGTCCAAGTAGAAAGTTTAGTTCCGATCTTATTGGAGTAAGTTGGCCTTTCACTATACTGGCACAAAAAGCAGTCCAAATCCTCGTAAAACTTTCAGTTAGTCCTTAAGGGAACATGCCTCGGTCAAAATTTATGGGCACCAGCCTAAGCTGGGGAAAAGAACCTAGGTTTTCAAAGTTAGATGTGTGGGGCCCCTAATTATTTTTAACAAATTTGGATGGTTTCCATCATTGGGTAATTAATTGTGCAACAATAATGAAAGGTTAAAGACCATTACTCAAAAACTTTTCGGCCAATTCTTTAGAGCTTCAAGAATCCTTTCCCTAAAATAGTCATATTGATGCGGACACCCCCACCCACCCAACCAAACCCTAATCTTATCCACTCTCCCTCCTCTCTCTACCCTCTCTCCCTCCTCTCTCTACGGATCCGGCGCTGGCACGGGCGCAACTGCCACATTAGAGGAGAAGCCGCCTCTGCTCACGGATGCCCAATCCCGTGGCTTTTCAAGTGCGGTAACCAAAGACGAGCAAGCCTATCAACCCGATGCTAATAACGGTTAGAACGGGAAAATCACAGATAGTGGAAAATTTTAAGGAGAAATCTCTTCACATGTACTAAAAATCTTCCGTAATTGAAACAATTGGTGTTCATCTGATCGACTGCCGGAGGAGAGGAATGGCCGACCGTGTAGAAGACTTACAGATTTCAACTTTCACGTTGTGGAGGGGAAAAACAGCCATTTCAGATGCTAGAAATTGATAATATTTATGTCTCTGGTCTAATATTGCCCCTCGAGGGAAGTACTGTTGATTTAGAAAAAGCAAAGGGAAATAGGTGCGAAGGCTTTGGACACGGGCGACCTCTAGTTAATTAGAAGGATATCTAGTTATTTGGTTGTCAATTGATATTGCAGATTATGATTGTATCAAACCCTAAAGTAGTTGGTGGTGGTGGTAGGAGGTGATGGTGAGATGTTGGTGGATCTGGTTGGACGATGTGGTGATGTTTTTCGACGATGTGTTGATTTGTTTGAAATGATGTTGCTGGCGAGAGGTGGTGGTGAATCGACAACGACGGTGGCAGTGATGTTGTTTGAGGGAGTGGTGAGATGGTGATCACAAGTGTTGATTGTGAACACAAATTGTTTGATGGATTGTAACCATTAAATTGGTTAATCTGTGATCAATAAATAATATGTGATCAATGAAAAATATAAATTGTGACTAAAAAATAATGTGTAATCTAAAAATTATTAATTTGTGATCGATAATTTGACAGTTTGTGATGTGACTGTTTATTAAGTTGTGACTTATAATATTTGTGATTTGTGATCAATGAATAAGTTGTGACATTTTTTTTTTTTGACCGACAAACAAATTGTGACTTCTAAAATTTCTGAATTGTGACTGTAAAATAATTTGTGACTTATAAAATTTCTGATTTGTGATCGATGAACAAATTGTTGTATATAAAATCTTTGAATTGTGAAAGTAAAATAATTTGCGCCATTTCAATTTTTTATATGTGATCGATGAACAAATTGTGACGTATAAAATTTTTGAATTGTGACCTATAAAATTTCTGATTTATGACTGTAAAATAATTTGTTACTTATAAAATTTGTGATTTATGACTGATGAATAAATTGTGACACATAAGATTTTTGAATTGTGGCCATAAAATAATTTGTGATGTTTCGATTTTTTATTTGTGACCAATGAACAAATTGTGACCTATAAAATTTTTGAATCGAAACCGTAAAATAATTTGTGACATGTAAAATTTGTGATTTGTGACAAATTAATAATATGTGACCAATCATATAGAATTTGTGAACAAATTATATGAAATTGTGACCTTAATACATTTAATTAATAAAACATATGTTTAATTAATTAATTTATACATAAAATTTAAAAATATCTTAAATTTGAAATTTTAAACTTACGTTCTTAAATTTGATATTGCTAAAATTAAACGTCTTTATTATGTGTTGTCCCCTTTATTTTATTATTATTGGACTTTATTAATTGTGTTTGGTATTATTTGTTATTTGGACTTTATTATTTGTGTCCCCGTGAAGAAATTAACCTAAAATTATGGGCTCAAACCCTTAAAATTAGATTAATTTCTGCTATGTATTGAATTTTTATTGTAATTGATTTTAGTTAATATGATTAAACGAAAATTAAGATTGGAGGCTGCCATGTTTCTTCTTCCATCTCCTTCTTTCTTCACCGATTCTTCCCCTTTTATGTTGCTTCTTCTTCTTCTTCTTCTTCTTTTCTTCTGTTTTCTTCTAACTTTTTGGTCTAAGTTTCAATTGACTCTACATCAAACTGGTATCAGATTTAAACCTGGCTTCCATCAACACTTTACTTTCCAAACACTACTAAACTGCAAAATCCAAAACTGTTAACCACTGTGAAACTGCCAATCTCTTCTAACAACCGTAACCACCCAACGGCTTTCGCAAGCGCCGCCTCACCGTTACAACCCACGTAGCCTCGTAAAATCCCCACCTTATTTTTACATCAGTTAAGTCGCTACAACCCACACTCACGATACCCAATACACAGACAACAGACTACATCAGACCCCAAAACCCGTACCTAGCAGAACCCACAATCGCTGGCTCGACGCTGAAAAAAACTGTATCTCGTCGACACCACACAGTTATTACAGAGAAAACCCAGAAATTCACCATCCGTACAACCCGCAACTGCTTCTATTCCGACCCAGTAGCAGCAGAAGTTACAGATAAGGAAGATGAGAGAACTAAATTCCACAAACAGTGAGAAAAAAGGGAGAAACCTGGAGGAGGACCCCGTTGGCTGCCGTGCAAAAGCTTGGAACCTAATTTGTTTTGGGCCTCAGTTTATTTGCTTGTTCATTACAAATTCCAAAGCCCAATTATTATTTGCTACAATCCACCTGTCCATTTCAATTGGGCCTCCGTTAGTAGTCTCAACTTCTAGTCTTGTTTTGGGCCTACTTGTATTAGACAGTTAGTTGTTTAGTTCGAAAAAAAAAACAGTATTCTTGATTTCCAGTTTGGGCCCTTGTGCTTTCTTCACAAAATCCCTAATCATGTTATTCGCCCACTTTTATCCCACTTAGTTTAAGCCCCAACCGTATTATACTCTCATTTATTTTACGTGTTTGAATTGCTGTTAGTAGTTGACATTTGCTTTATTATTTTACATAGATTAGCGGTAGTAGTTTGTCATATTTGGATCTACATAATCCCATAAAAAAATAAAAAAGAACAAAAATAAAATATTTTGATCAGCTCATTATTTTTCGATTTTAAAACAAGTTTTCATGATCTCAGGAGTTTTCATAGCCTAACTACCTTTTACCGTCGCTTCATCAAGAGGTTTAGCACAATTATGGCTCCCATTACGGATTGTATGAATAAATGAGAATTCATTGAACACATAAAGTGTCTAAGGCTTTTAACCTAGTTAAGAAGCGAATGACAGAAGCTCATGTCATGCGCCTTCCTGACTTAGCTAAGACTTTTGAAATTGAGTGTGATGCCTCCGGGGTAGGCATAGGTTACGCCACTCTGTTGTTTATTTCAGTGAGAAGTTGAACGATACCAAACAATGGTACTCGACTTATGATAAGGAATTGTACGCAGTTGTGAAGGCTTTGCGATATTGGCATAATTATTTGCTACCCCAAGAATTTCTTTTTTATTTCAGACCATGAGGCCCTCCGTCATCTCACTCCCAAAAAAGGTTGAATTCTAGGCATGACCGCTGTGTTGAATATTTATAAGCCTATTCTTTTGTTTTGAAACATAAAAACGGGGTTGAAAACCAAGCGGCTAATGCTTTAAGTCGTGTAGGTCAGATTTTCCTTTGGTATGATTGCTGGATGGGTGAGACCACATTGACATCCCCATTCCCACACCGGTAGCATACATCTACGAGGGTGCAGGATTTTTTTGATGATACTGGGTGGACATTAGACATTTATTACTGGTTCTCCCTTCTCATATGGCAGAGCAGATAGACGCTATACCTTTATGTGCAAATGCCCCAGATCGAATTGTTTGGCGAAATACATCAGATGGTACATTCGCTACCAAGTCCACATGGCAGCTCGTACGTTCGGGATGCCAGTATCAGGATTCATACCGATCACTATGGAGCTCCATTTTGCCCGTCAATGTCTCATTCTTCTGCTGGAGACTATGGCAAGACCTCATTCCAGTAGATGTGGTTATTCAGGGAGGATTGGATGTCAATTGGCTTCTCGCTGTCAGTGTTGTTCCGAGATTAAGACTATCAATCATATTTTCACTGGCAATAGCATCTCCAATCAGGTATGGCAGCATTTTGGGGATATTTTTTAGATACCTATGTTTTCAGGAGAGGAAGTCAGACAGAGATTTCAGAGATGGAGATATTCTGGACATTATGTTCGTTGTGGACATATTCGCATTATCATTCCTCTACTGATATTTTGGTACCTATGGACTGCAAGGAATGATGCGAAGCATAAAGGGATTCGCATTGTTGCTAAACGTATCATTTGGAAGGTTTATTCGTATGATCTCATTTTTTCATATGGGAAGACTGCTTCGTGTGATGCATTGGTGAGGGGATTTGACACTTGCTCCCATATTTGGTATCTTTATGGACCCCTATTCCCCATCTTTCCGTACTCTAGTTTGGTAGCGTACTCCACCAATCGGATTTGTTAAGATCAATACTGATGGATGCATTAAGGATGGTTTACGAGTGAGGGAGGCATTATCAGGGACCACGCAAGACACTGTATTAGGGCTTTCTCAACTTCATATGGATCATGCTTGATTTTAGAGGCAAAACTCCGGGCTATTCTCGATGGGATTTTACTAGCTCATGGACTTGGGTTTTCAGCGATTTGGGTAGAGTCTGATCTACAGTAGCTATTCACTACATCACTAGAGGATGAGGACCATGGGCTATTCAAGGTATACTCAGACGTATCAGAGATATCATATCCTTCGACAGACATGGTTTCTCACATTTGCAGAGAAGAAAACCAAGTTGCAGATGCTCTTGCTGCGAAGGGTTGGGATCATCGATGATATCAGATATACGGACTACATGACCTACCACGACATATTAGGGCACTAATACAAACTGACAGACATAGATTGCCTAATGCCAGATTTTAATTTTGATTTTTATTTCCAATCCCTATTTTTGCCTTAATTTGCATTAGTTTTTATTGTAAAGGAAGTAGTACTTCTTCATTTATTGCTTAAATCTTCGTAATTTATTTTCATTGTAAGGGAAGTAGTACTTTCTCATTTATTGCTTTCAATTCTTTCATATAGCCACAGTATTCCTC